>VZRH01004533.1:706687-780782 GCA_013397555.1 Urocynchramus pylzowi
AAAAGAGACAGAAAAAAGAAAAAAATTGGTTATATCTCTTTAAAAGTTAAAATATAGCCCTGCAGCAGCGAGGTAAACCTTCCTTGTTAAGCATGCAAGGTGGTTTTTGAAGAAGGTACAGGGATGGGCGTTTTGGAGGCAGCTCCTTCAGGCACAAAACATTTTTTAGCGTCTCTCGCTGTTCACAATCTGCAAACACCTTCAACAACTGCAATATGCCTCCACAAGTACCACAGGAAAAAAGATCTCCTTGACAAGCAAATAGACATGGTCACAAAGTGCACAGATACCTGATAAGATTACAAGTTTAAAAAATTCCTACAGGTGGCAGTTCATAGAAACCACCATCAGGCTTTTCTTTTTCTTCAGGTTACTTTTAGACTGAGCATGTCTTGTGTGCAACTCACTCTTTGGGTAAAAGACTCCTTCCATCCAAATGTTCTGTAAATAATCACTCCAATGTTTACAAAGCTATGATTGTTGAAGCAATGCTAAAATATTAGTGTTACCAGGAAAAAAAAACAGCCCATGTCTCTTAAAATTGACAGTCTGTAATGACCAAACCCTGCAAAGTGGAGCAGAGCCCAGGGAAATTAATTTTGATCCAAAGACAACTGTCTGGAGCCCAGCAGTGCTAAGGAAGGTGATTCTGAGCACTGTGAGGCTCCTGCAGCAGGGCAGCAGTGAGGGGCCATGGGGCTGAGCCGCCAAGGACCGCTGCTCCCAGCTCCTCCCTCGCACCTGCTCCTGCGGGATTTCTGCCCACCCTTCCTCACACACCCATCAGGCAACGCTGCAAAAGGCTGCTGAGAAACCTTCCCTGAAGAGCTGCCTACCTGTGGAACTGTCAGCTCTGAAGTGGAAGTAAAACCCATCCCTAACCCCATCACCATCCAGATTGTGATTAATAACTTTTCCCCTTGAAAGCAGCACACGCTGACGGGCAGCCGAGCCGTGCCAGATGGTCCGAGCACACACGGAGAGCTGGAACAAGGAAGAGACCGCACAAAAACTCAGAGATAAAAGGAAGAGCAAAGATGCATCTCAGGCTTTTAATCAAAGAACCTGCTGACAAATGAAATACACAGCATTTAACCCATTAACAAGCATTGCTGTTCCATGAGCTGAGCAGCAATATCACATAGAACATTAAGAACCTGTTGGTCTGCAAGAGACTTCACCTTTTGCACGGGAATGGGACAAGTGGACACCAGAACCAGAGGCCACTTTCTGAGGGTCTCTTTCCAGAAATGCAGCCAGTAGAGCACAGGGTCTCCATGGGCACTGAGGAAAGCAATGCAGTGATTCAATTGCTTGCCTTGGCTCTGTTGGAAACACCCAACAGCTTCCAGCTGGTGGCTGCATCCCTTCCAGCAGTGAGGCTCAGATAGCGACAGCTGGCAAGAGACTGTGGCCAGTGAGAGAGGGGACTGTCATTACCAGGGTGTTACACTGCTTTAAACCAATTACCAGACCATGCCTTTGCTCTCATTACAATAGTAAAGTTTCAGAAATGGAGTATCAGGATGCAGGTGTGTGCAGGCAGAGTCGCAGGGATTAAGAAAACACCTCTATATTAACAAACAGCCATTGTTTGGCTTGAAAATTCATCACGGTCCAAGCCAGTCCTGCTGACAGACTATTTGTAATCTAATATGCAAATATTAAGTAAAACAACTCCTGAGGTTTATATTCAAATAAGCAAAGACATTTAAATTCAAACTATTACCAGCAAACATGTATGTGGGACTTCCTGATCTACAGTTTGGGACAAAATATTTAGAAAAATAATTATAAATCATTTGTAACATGATCATTTAGAAAAAGCAGAGTTTGCACTCATAATTTGCAGTAACAGTTTCTGTTACTGCTTTATCCCACTTACCCACTGTTTCAAAACAGTGTTTCTGCTCTATGGAAAAGCACAAATTTTCAAGACGAAAATCATTCACTACTGTTACCAAACTGCAGATTCAAAGCAACTATAATCAAAAACTTTGCTGTTTTCCTCCTGGGCTAAGACATTCTTGCCTTTCAGAATTTCAGGAAAGCACAGGGGAAAAAGCCTTGCACTAGCTGAAAGGAAAGTTAACACTGCTGTTGCTTGTTCTTCAAATGGAAGTTATTTTTACCTAAAAAGTCCAAGCAGCCCCAAGCACTGCTCAGGGAACTCAAAACACAAAAAAGCACCAAAAAAAAAAAGGAAAAGTCACAAAATGGTTATGGAAAGTTATTACTCAACACAGGCTTTAGCTCTAAACCAAGGCTGGGCAGAAAAGGCACCTCATTCAGACCAACCACCAGGTTACCACAGGTGCACTGCCCACCTCCTGCAGGCTGTAACACATGCTTGGCTAAAGCAGAAACATCCAAGAAGCACGAGCTTCCCTGCTCATCCCTGCACTGGCACACACCAGGGGCAGAATCTGGTCCAGAAAGCTGCATCCTCCTCTCACCCTGTCTCCAAAAGGCAGGAGAAGTGCTCTGTGTCCTCTGTCCTGCCAGTCCACCCAGCACTGGTGAGCAGCAGTGCCTGCCCTGCTCAGCTCCCCCAGCACTGCTGTGTCTCACTGACCCACACAGGACCTGTGGCTGCAAGGGGGAGGCAGGACAAGCAGGAGTCCTGGCTCTGGCTTTAGGGCAGGGAGAAGAACAGCTTTTAAAGGGAACATAATGCAGTGTTTAAATACATTATACAATGCAGAACTCACCATATACAGAGTCAGCTAAACAAACAGCCCTTTAGCTCAGGCAGTGGCTTTAGCTTTGGAGGTGCCCAATGATGTCAGACTGCAGCACCAGCTCTGGGCACTGAAAGGTTCTCCTTTAAACCAGCACTGAGCTCATGAGCAACACAGGGGTGTAGGGAAGTGTTTGGTGGCAACCATGAAAATCAATGCAGAGTAAGACCAAACCATTTGTTTCTCATTCTCCAGCTGGGCTCATACCACCATAAATGCAGAGACCCTTCCAGTGCCCCTTCTGCAAGCACCAAGATAACAGCACTACACAGCACTGCTGCTCTGGCCAGCCCACGAGGAACAATCTCACACAGCTGAGAACAGTCAGAACCAGCTGGAATACATTTTTAATCCTTGGACCACTTCACAAGGCCTCACATGTGGCTCTCCTGTTGTGAGAAATCATAGAAACGTAGATGTTTGAAGGATATGGATCTCTCTTGCAGCTCTGGGTCTGCCCATCGCTTTCACTTGATGATGTCTTTCAGCCACTGCATCATTCAAACCACTGCATCATCATCATCATCATGGACAGCAGAAAAAAATCTATGCCACTTTTGGTCAGAAAACATTTTAAACTGAAAACACTTATCAGCATTTTCTCCTAGAGCTTATTTTAGTGGTGCCTACCAGATGCTATTTTGTGTATTGTTATTAAACACAGAGTTTGAATCTCATGGTACAAAACAGCAAACACTACATGCTACCCATATTTTTGAATTCTCACTTTCAGAATCCATTTCCTAAACAGAGATACAGGTTGCAGAACACTTTCAATTTGTCAGGACAGAATATTAAGGTCCTTCTGTGAACAAGTTTCTCCCTCTTTGAGCCTGGCAGGACCCGCTGGATCCTCGCCATCCTCTGTTTTTCTCAGCAGGTTGGACAACACGAACACAGCTTGTAAATAAACAAACCACAACAGGATGACACTTCACAGAAAAACATACCAGTAAATGTGACATTGCAAAAACCTTGTGGGTGTGCACATACATTTTCATAAGGCAAACCTCCCCACACGCCTGTGGGCGGCTGCACGCCCTCACACATGAGAGCTCTGGCTGGGCTTCTGGAGGCAAAGTCTGACTTCCCAACTGCTGCTCCAGTGAACTCTGCCCTTCCACAGGGCTTTTACCAGCAAGACACGGGGTCAGCTTGCAGTGAAAACAAGGTTTATGTCACCCTCGTCCAAAAGGCAAATATTTTGTTCTCTCTTTCCTCCCAGGAGACTCAGAGGCTAAATCCATTAAGGATTGTGAGATCAATGGATAGTAGAAGGAAGAACAAAAATGAACTTTAATGAAACCTGCTGAAAATGTTTTGTCTTTATGAGCAAGTGTTGACTAAATGTAAACACAAACAAAGTGATTAATCAACCTCAGTTTCACACACCCCCAAAGCTGAATTTAGGATGTGAAAGAAGGATAGGATTAGCTGATAGAAGGAAGTGAAAAGTAAAATGAGTGCTTTCTCAATACTTTCATCAGAGCTGATCACAAAAATTTTACAGGAGTATTCATATGAGAACTGGAAGCTTGTTTTATAGACCAATATCAGCTTTATTATAATTTTGTTATATTTAGCAACATTTGGTAATATTCAACTCCAGCTATAAGCTGTTCACAGCAATCATTCTGTGGAGCCTTACAGAGCTTGAATTTAGCAGAGAAGCTAAAACAAACTCATCAGTTGAGAATTAAATTATTTTATTTTTATATTACCTGTCAATACAGGCAAATCAGTGATATTTAAACAAGTACAAATAATTAAGTCCTACACCCTTAATCAATGCATATCTGAATGGAAGTAACTTGCTCCAGTAACTTGCCTCATAACCACAACAGAAACCCATTCAGAATAAAAAATCCATTTAGCCTAAGGTATGTACCTGAATCCCACTGAAATCAATTTGATTTAAGTACCTGCTCAAAGCTGAGCCTGCACAGAAGTGTTTCCTCAAAGCCTACACGGATCCCAAGCTGCCTAATGAAAAAGGCAGGGACAAATACAGAAACTGAGCTTCTTCACATACTATTATTATGTTCCTGTATTCCAGGAAGATAATAATAGTTTAGCAACAGTTTATCAGAGCTTGGTGGGGTGTGTGGGAGAGGGAGATGACAGCTCAGTGCCAGGAACCTGTAGTGGAGCTGGCCCAGGTGACAGCTCCGCTCCAGCTCCAGGCCACCCCACCAATTTTTACCTCTGTACAAGGAGGATTTGTGTTCCTGGAGAAACAAAATGATGCTGCAGCAACTCCAGATTTCATATCATGAAGAAATAATAATGAGAAACTATTTCATGAACATCAAATAATTCTGGAAGCGATTTAGAGCACCTGGAAAAAGGAGATGTTTAATTAAAAGAAAAATCCTTTGAAGATGCAATACACTTCCCAAAGCACTCCAACATTCAAAAAAAGCACACTGCAAAGGTAGCCCACACAGCTTTGCTTTGGTCCTGATATGCATATGCCTCACCACGCATCAGTAGTTACATGAGAACATCCCCATCAAAAAAACTGAGCAAAATTACTGATATTAAGAAAAAATAAATTCATTTCATTTCATAATAATTTTATTTCCAGGCAAAATGAAACTAACTACCTCAGAAGCACTGGGAGGGTTGACTTTTTACCTGACACCCTTCTGTGGCCCAGCTAAGGCCACCCACTGAGGAAGTCCACAGCAGAAAACTCCATCAGCTCTGCAGAAAAATAGACTATTCCTGGCATTTCCTATGAAGTACATTTAAGAGCATTGTTCATTAGCCTTCACCTGATCATCCCACATGATTTACTGCACTATTGCAGATGTAGAAACCTTTGGATTTTTCCCCAAAATTACTGCAAGGATCTCATTTGCCTGTGCTAGCAAAGGACTGCCTGATCAGCTGTAATGCAGGTGGCTGGGAAGGGTGACATCCCATGGCCCAAGACCATTCTCTCAGGAGATTTGTTTTTCCCATGAGTGCTTAACCTTGCTTCTGAATCAAAAGCTGATTTGCCACTGAATTCTCAATCTTCCTCTTCCCAGAAATCCCCGTGAATCTGCAATGTGGAATTCAGAAAAAAACCCAAGACAGCAGAGAAAGACAGATGTATTTATCATGCACAGATGATGTAGGAAGGAGACAAAAAATATTGTCATCAGAGTCTTACTGACTGCAAAATAAGGGAGCATTAATTAATCAGCAAGAGTGCAGGCTGAGAGGAAATATTGATTGGATTTGGAGAAACTTCAGTTTCCTGAAGAAACTGTTCCCCTGCAAAGGTAACCAGGAAAGTTTGTGTAAATCAGAATGGCAGCTGGCCAGCCAGCAGCCAATCTGAGCCATTTCAGGCAACCCAGAAAAATATACACCAGATGCACGTTGGTTTCTAAAGAGTAATTTAAATACATTAGTAAATCAATGGCATTGACAGTTTGATGGACTATGATGGAGGAGTCCTCCTCTGAAATATCATCTCCAAAACCTGCAAAGCTCTGGCAACTGAGTTGTTACAACTTTATCATATTTTTAACTTTCATCTTTTCAAAAAACTTTTGGAGTTGTTTCAGTTTAAAATTACATGGATTTCTCTCCTGCTGAATTGGCCCCTAACTTTTCAGGGTTCCTGAATGTCAAAGTGTTGTCCTTTTGCATTGTGGAGGGCCAGGACATGCCAGTCCTCTGCTCTGATGAAGTTTGGGTCTGTCAGAAAGAAGTTGGCTACCACTGTTGAGAAAAAGCAGCAAATTATTTCTGTCTTCTTATCTGACTGGCATGTGCTTATGGCCACAGGGACGTTAGAACCCCTCAATGTTAAAATAAAAGGAAATAGTTGAAAAATTTACCGAAAATAATAATTTAAAAAATGATGGTGTTTGCCCCAGGAAGTACATCAGAAGGTCCCATTCAATGATCACATCATTCAGCACCAAGGCACAGCTCCTCTGCAGGTCTGACCTCCAGCAATCCCAAGTATAGCCAGGGGAAGGGGTCACAAGTCTCCAGTAGAGCTGAGGGTTTGTCCACCCTGTAAGCCCAGAGCTATTCGTGATGGGACTTGTGTCAGGCTGTGCTTGGCCATTCCAAGGGATTTAATTGGCACTTACAGAAACAAAAGCTTTCTGGTTTAAGCACATTTGGGGAGTTACCTTACTGTCTTCATCAGTAATAAACTGTTCTTGGCTAAGGTCATCTTTCATCTGCACAGTAAATAAAACTGTCACTAAAGCTGAGTTTCTGTTTCTCATCAATCAAATAATACAATAAAACTCAGAGCACAGTACTTAAACAACAATTTTTAGAGAAAAGGCAAACTTTTGCCATGGAAAAACTTTAGAAAGTTTTAGTATAATTATTTCCTCTCAGCTGATCAACATAACAGACACGGTAATTTAGGTGGAGAAATGTGATATTAAAGCTTACAAGCCTGATAATCAGATTGCCTTTAGAGGCAAAAATCAAGCTAGCTTTCCAGGCCTCATCATAACCATTAATTAAATACTTACCACCTCTTCAGTTAACACCCACAGAACATTTAAGCAAAAACCCATCAGTTTCAAGAAAAATAACCCACTCTAGCTTATCTATTTAATTCCAGTTCTATTATGTAGTTTTATTGCTATCAAGGAACATTTCTCATGTTTGTAAGAAGGAATTCAACTGGAAATATTAAAATATGTTCAACATGATGCTTATTTTTATCTAGAGGAAGAGAAATGATTATATGTACGCAAGCACAAAAAGCAGTTGCCAGAGAAAATAGGATTTATTCTCACCACACCTGCAATATTTCAGCCACTACATGAAAATATTTCTCTTTCTGAAACAATTAGCCTAATTTGTAGTGAGCTTACACAGACTGTCACAGTACTACTCTGCTGAAATTACTTGCCTAAAATATGATGCTTACATTTTTCCAGTACATTAACAAATAGCATTGTTTGAGAGAAGACCAGGCAGAAATATTACACCCCATACTCTGCAATTCTCCCAAACCCCAGATAATCCCACACCAGTCAAAACAAATGACTCAGGTTGCCAAAACAAGTAGTTACATTTCCCAATCTTCTGATAACGTTTTACGTAAATGCAGAAGCAAATCTGGCACAGTCTGGAACCAGGGCAGGGCAGATCTCTCCCAGCACATTCCCCTTTTCAAAACCCAGCACGTCAGCAGAGCCTTCATAACACAAGATGCACACCTTGATCCCTGCAGGGCTTAGGAGGTTGTGGGGTTTGCCTGTTTATAATTTTTAGACAGATGGAATCTCAGTTTTTCTTATTCTTATATAAAAGACAGATAACAGTGCATGGAAAATGCTAGAAAAACCCTGCTGTCAGGTCCATCTCACCACATCTGTTGACATGATTTAGAATTTATTTCCATGGTATGGAAAATGCAATTATTTTTTTTTTAGGTTGTCTTTTTGAATCCTCACTCCCAAGCAGTCAATGGATCTTCCATTAGTGCTGGCTGCCTTTTGGGGTGTTCAGCTGCACCCCAGCCTCAGGGAGCCTTGTCCCACTGCCTTGCAGCCCCGTGTTGGAGCTCTCTGCCTGGGCAGCTGTGGGGGATGCACATTGCCTTGGGGCATTGAGTTCTTCAACAAACCACCCTCCAAAACAACTGCATTCAGCAGTAAATCCCAAACCCTTGTCCCGCTGCAGACCCAAGACCTTGGAATGGTGGCTGACCCTCTCAACTCCAAGTCCATGGAGTTTTCAATTCCTTCACCTCCTGTTTCGCTGAGGAGAGAACAGCTTGTCCTATTTCTTGTGAAAAGAGTGCCAAAGATAGGAATATTTATAAGGAATTTGTATCTATCTATCCAAACCAAAACATTCAAAAATCATGACTCACAATCCCCTCCCAAATCATGGGATGAAATTAACATATCATGGGATTTTAAAAGATGCTGTTTTAAAAATTATGGAATACATAACTTTTGTTTGTCACGCATTACCTTAAAATATTTAAACAGCCAGAAACTACACATTTTTATCAACAGTTAAAAGAACCAGAAGCTTACCTAGGGAAAAAAAATCATCACATATTCATAAGATTCCTGGAGGCTGGACCTTTAAAAATAGTCCAAGTGTTACAATTCATCACATGTAAATTTATGGGATTTGGCAACAATGCACTTGTCTCCAGGGATGTTGGAAAGAGGGGGAGTGCTCTTGGTTAACCTTTTTTTTTTTTTTTTTTTTAATAGATACAGCATGCTGAAAGTGCCCTACTAAGTATTTCCCAACTCAGCCCATCAATCAGTTTAGAACACTATGGAAACACACAGCAGCATGTGCTTATCAATGCCCAATCACTAAATATTTTGGTGTTTGTTAACCAAAACTCAATGCATTCTGGAAGAAGACCAAGTGGAAAATAAAATTACAATTTCTGAAAGCACATCCCGTCCATGCCTTTTGCCTAGAGCAATCAGAGGTGGGAAGCCAGGTTTAATAAAAAAAAAAAAAAAAAAAGTAGAGAACAAACAATTTTTGAGTGGTTGTTCACTTGTTTTATTAAAGGCAAAGACAATTTCATGGAAAAAATCCCCTTTACCATACAGTTTTTATTTTTACTGATTTTTGGTAACAGTGGGGTTTTTTTTCAAAATAAAAACTAATCATCAGTCAAGTTTCCAAATCAAAAGGTGATGGGGTAAAAGGGAAGATTACTATCCTTAGCATTCTTTCCTTAGTTTAAAAATTCAAAATATCACAACTATTCCTACCTGTCCCCAACACCTGCTGTACCAGACAAGGTCACTGCTACTTCTCAGGCCAGCCTCCCTTTTGCTTTTCAATCCCACAGTGCTGGCTGGTGGCTGTGATTAATTTGTGCCTTTTTACCACAGTTTACAAACTCCAGCCCTGACACAGGGGAGGTGACAGACACCAAGTCTGGTGGCATCAGACACGGCGTGTGGCTTTGCTGCCAGGTACAGGCTGCATCTCAGCCACTGCTGACAGAGCCTCCTCCAGCAGGTACCAGGTGCCAGTAAGTGGAGCTGATCTACAGTTTGTGCTTTTCTGTGTACCAGACTCCTACTCCTGAGGAATATTTACCATCCAAAACCAAAAATACTGCCATAAGGTGTGAACAACATCAAGTCTCTTTTGTTTAAGAGGAAACACAGTGAGCGGCTGGTATTTTCCAACATGCAATAATTTTATAAACATTCACTAATAGAGCAACTTCCACCATACCTAGCATCCAGCCCTTCTGGGACTGTGGCACTCAGACTCCTGCATTACCCAGATCTGCTCCACAGTGAGTACAAAGGCAACAATTAGAACTCAGCCAAGTACTGTGTCAGCCACAAAATTTCCAAGGTAGAGAAAAAAAGTTGGTTGATTGCTATTGCTTGCTTTTTTTTTATCCTTGTTCCAACCTGAACAGTGAGAAATTTATATTGTTCATGTGACCCTCATTTCAGTGCCTCATCCCTGTGGCTCTCTGTTCCTTCCTTCCTATACTTGAAACCCCATTATACTGAAATAAGATAATAGTAGGGTATGAGTGACAAACAACTCCGCAGTTTGGTACACACATTTGGAACAAAAATGTAGCTATTTTGTTGTTTCCACTCAAATGACCCAGTTAATTTCAGTGTTAACATCAGCTGTCAAAACATCCTCTTAGCAGATTTGCATCCTTTATTTATTCAGAAAAAAAAAAGGTGCAATAACCAGGCAGTTATCAGAGAAACAGAAAACACTACACAGAATGGGGGTTTATATTTAATTCTTGTTATTCCATCACTGTCTATCACATACTTAGTACATTATATTCCACACTTGGCAACACATAAATAAATCCAGAAAGTTTGTGTTCATGCTGGAGATACCATTATTTCCCTTTTGGGACTAATGCAGCCCAGTGAAGACACTGTGAATAAAGCTGATACACCATGCCAGCCTCAGTGTCCTGCTTGCAGCCTTCCAACACAGACTTTGCAAAGCCACCTGTCCCAGCAGGCACAGCCACCTCTGCACTGCTGTCACCCACCACCCCCTTCCTCTGCTCTGACCCAGGCCTTGGGGGGATTTGGGGACACACGACTTCATGCTGGCCATCTCTGGAACCAAGGAAGCTAACTCTTCAAGGCAAAGACAGTGCCACCATCCCAGAGATGGTTTTGGCTGCTGCAATGTTTGCTTAGCCCATAGGAAGTGTTCAACGCGTTCCCTACTTTTCCCTCCGTGGAGGGAGAACACGTTTTCACTTTGAAGGATAAAAAAGCCAGAGGTAGCAGATCACACAGGCTACGTGCCTTCAGCTGCACCCCATCCCAGCGCCCGCCTCACCTTTGTACACAGTATCCACGTTCTGGCCAGGGAGCTGCCTCCGGGCAGCTGCTCTGCGATAGACCACGTGCGTTCTGCCTCCTCCCTCCTCCTCCTCCCGGGCCCCCCTCTCCAGGGGTTCGATGAAGAACTCGTCCTTGTCCGTGCGAATCATGCCAGCCTGCAGCACAGGGCAGAGATGGAACACTTTGCATTACTGCACATACAGCGGGCGCTGCGAGCAAACAGGCACAATATGCTTAAGCACACTTTAGTGCTCTCCAGAGAGCAATTAGGATGCAGAGAGGAAACCAGGTGAATTCTTTATTAGAGCAAAACAAGGCATCATTTTCCCAACTTGACAAGAAAGGACAAAAGGTACAACTCTGAACCAAAATGACTTCTCCTTGAGCCACACGAGCCAAGTATAGGTCTAAGAATCTGTCTAGGAAATCACCCTCTCCATTAAAAAACATCTGCAATGGAAGTTACTATGACCTCAACTATCCATCAGGCCCAGACCACTCCAGTGTTTACTATTTCTGCTAAATAAAGGATCAGATCAGTGCCATAAGCTGGTTCTGATATGCACTTCAACAGTCAAAAGTTGTGGAGTCAGCCTTTCTGTTCAGAAGCAAGATAGAAAAATACTGCATCTTACATTCAGGCAGCTAAGCTTTGTGATTATTTCCCCTGTGACACAAAGCCAACAAAATAAGTTTTTAATAATTAGCCACAACTAGTTTGAGTGTCAGTAGTGCATTGTTAAAAAAAAAAAAAAAAAACAAAAACCCAGCTTATTCAGACTGGACCAGATACCCTGGTATGAAAATAGAAATTTACACTTCTATAAAGCATGTCATCCTAGCAATTCTCATTGTGTTCAGGGGAAACCCTCATAAAGACTGAAAACTTTAAAAAATAAGAGGACTTTTCATCATCTTTATGCAGGTGAAACAACTTGGGCACCTGGATCAGCTGGGCTTGTCTCGTCTCACAGTCCTGCCCGACTGCAGGAGGTCACAGCAGCCAAGAGCTGCTTGCAGAGATGGTTGGCTTGAATCAATTTTTTCTGCATGTTTGTACATCTGTGATTGAGAACTTCAGCTAGTGAACTCTCAGCTTCCAGAGAAAGTCTTACTATTAACACAAATGAAATTGGTCCAGATCCAGCCTTCAGAAGCTCCTTCATCACATTGTTTCCCCACTCTGCCCAGAGATGATCCTGGAGACACTGCTGTTTCCAACTTGCACTGTGACACTCTTCATCTTGCTATCTGAGCTTCTGGGAGCCTAAATCCCCTGTTCAGTCAAGTCTTACCTCAAGCTTCCAGGGGAACCAATTTGGCTCCTTTGAACCCAGTATCCTCACTTGAAACAAGCAGATCTAAACATGCTTATCATATTCCAGCACCAAAGTTCTCATACAGCACATATTTTTCTTCTACAAGCAACAAACTACATTCCTACTGCTATAAATACAGTATGTTCACTGGTTCCCTCCTTGGAAAAATGTCAGGTTCATTTGTCATGTCTTAACTTGCATTAGGCAAGATTTCCAGTCCCAGAATTCATATATATAATGTATACAAAAACAGATTGGAGAGGAAGGATTAAAGAAGCAAAATTATATCAAAGCAATTTAAGTTGATGCCATCCTGCCTGTATAGAGGAAACTGAATTTGAAATCCTGTTTCTTCTTAACTAATTTAGATTCTACATCAGACACAGAAAAGGTGAGACAGGCTCAGCAGCTCAAGGAAGTCAAGACAACCAAGAAAATAAGTGCTGAACCCAAAGAGACAGCAACTGATCTTTTACTGTAAAGTGGAATACATGAAAAATTCATATTTGATGTTACTCTCCTTTTAATGTTATTCTAATTACATTACACACACACACACTTCTTCTGGATATTAAATATTATAGCCACAAATTTTGAAATCTTTTTATGATAAATGCACAACTAAACATCAAGAAGTATTTGCAAGTTCAACAGCACAGGGTAAGATGCACATGCCATACTACACCCAAAAGAAATACACTGAGAGCTTGACAGTCATGTGAAAAATATGTGATTTTGGATTTTCCAAGTGAAAAAAGCGCCATGGTTGTGCACATATTCTTATGTATTTTTTGATACATTAAGCCTAATATTAACTAAGCAGCTAGTATCAGACCTTAGTTTGGAATGCAGACCATAATTCAGGATACAGGGGGAAATGCTGCTGTACACTGTGTGCAGCAGGGAGTACTGATGGGAGTTTGGAGGAATTTAGATCTTCTAAGAAAATTAACAGAGAAGCAATTTCTGCAATCAGTAGTTGAACTGATTGGACAGAGGAACAACTCTTATGGGTGAACTTTATCTTCCAGGGTATGAATGGCCTTTTGGAAATGAAAACTGTTGGTCAGAGTGAATTCTCCTCTCTAAGAAGATGAAGGTGACACCCTGGGACAGGCTGTAAGACTAAACAGAAAGAGATATTTGAATGCTGGATCCCAAGATACAAAACAGTGCTTAAACACTGACATTTCCTGCATATCATTGTGCCTGGTATTGGCCTTTTTCTGTGCAGGGAGATTCATGTGGCACTGGAAGCTGCCAAAGACCCAGACAACATCAGGTGCTCTCATTCCCCACACTGCCTCTTGGATGGACATGACACCACTCTGTACATTCCCATGGCAGCATCCCCTCTACTTCTGTAGGGGTGTAGAAAGAAAGGAATTTAACCTTCAAACACAGAATCATAGAATCTCCTGAGTTGGAAGGGCCCCCAAGGACCATCAAAGCCCAACTCCTGGCCCTGCATGGCTGAACGTTCTTTTTCTCATTTTAATCTTCAACTACACTGAAATTTCTCTTTTCTTTTAGTGCTGAGAAACCCATCAATAATTTTTGATCAGAATTATTAGGAAAGAATGTATGTTTGAATCATAAAAGAATTTTATATTTTTGCATACTGCATGTCCTACACAGTCTTTGATTTAGCCAACATATTGTCATGAAATAAAATAAAATAAGAAAGAATGGATGTTTCAGACTTTAAGAAGAAAATTCATTTAGATGGCAAGGCAGAGTTCCTACAGCAATCCACAGTTCAAGTCATCTGCCTAATAATATAACCACAGCTATAAATGATTCATTAAGAAATATGTGGGGCTCCTGAAAGTCTCCACCACACATTTCCTTACTGCTTTGAGCAAGACATTTAACCTCTTTACTTCCATTTCTCCACCTCTGAACCAGCATAACAACGGTCTTGCAGGATAATTGCAAGGCCTGATTTGGGGTTTTTTTTGGTCAAATGCTTTGAACATGAAAAGCTCAAGATGAATTGCCTAATGCATTTTTTTCTGATACTACTCAGAACACCCTCAAAAAGCCACCATAAAAGGGAGATTGCTTTTAGTCATCAACTCAACACCAGTGTTGTGCACAGCCAAGCAAGCAATAGGGCAGCTAACAAGGCAGCAGGGGTTTGCCCACATCCTTCACCTTCACCCTTCACCAGTCCTGTTCTTTTCCACAGCTGCCATCACCCCTGTGCCAGCCCATCATGCTAAGACCCCTGTCAGACAACCACCAAGTTTGTGATGACAACAGAGAGCATTCAGGTTCCTGCAATTTCCTGGAGAATGCCTCTGGATGACTAAAACAGAAATGCTGTATTGTTTGAGCACACCTGTGCCTTCCCTTCAACTGGAAGGGCTTCAGAAAATCCTTGGACAGTCATTATCTGGACATTTGCTCCACAAGATGTGAAAACAGATTTAAGCCTTTCAATTGCCTGTTCCCCCAAAAGTTCTGAAAAGAATCACAGTAGGTGCTTTCACAACTTAAGAGCTTAAAGTACCTGCTATGGTAGTGTTTTTCTATCCTAGAGTGCTTACCACCCATCCCAGGAATGTTGTACTTCCAGGCATTATGGATTAGCAGTTATCACCCTGCACTACCACCCTGCAGCCACATACACACTGTGCAATCCATAACCAGGCATGGAATTGTGCATCTCCATGGAAAGGAAGTCCAATTCCGGAAAAATTGCTAAGCTCTTACCTCTTCTTCTCCTCTTCTGGGACTTTTAACTTGAAACTAAGCTGAATATAGGAATATTGATGATGGCAGCTGTGATTATATCCTGTGACTAATGAAAATATAAATTAATAGAAAAAGTGTTTGCCTTTGAAATGCACCAAATTGTAGCAAAGAGCCTACAATATCCCACTATTTCCCAAAGAGGGACATCCCCAGGCCTTACTTCCAAGGGCTCTTAGATCCCAGCTGCAAATTACTCAAGTCAAGCACTGCTTGGCACTCATTAATATGCATTAAAGACTAGAGCAGAAAACACTTAATCAAAAGGAAATGGCAGTTCAGAGAATCAAAACCTCTGCTAAGGTTAGCAAGGCAGTTATTTAGAAGTGAAAGCCACACAGAAAAAAAATTCACAAGGAAGACAAAGAGTGAATGTCCTGTCTAATTATGACACAAATTACACTCATAAGCTACAAATGAGTCCATTTGTGGATCACACAGAGTTGGGGTCTAGAGTTCCACTAATCTCTTGAGGGTAACAGGGCTCCTGTGCATCCCTGGAGACCTCCTTCCAAGGCTTTCAAGTACCTCAGGATCTACATGTACTGGCAACAGCCACAGCCACGTGGGCTTTCTGCCCAGGTTAATGACACTAATCCCATCCCACACGATGGAGATCTCCTTTCCAGCCCAGGAGACCTGCCAGAGCTTTGCCACCACACCACAGAGCTCAGCAGAACAGCAGGTTTCTTCTCCCATCTTCTCAACATCCCCAGCCCCTCCTGCATTTCTAAAGACATTCTTCAGAAGCCTAATTTGACAGAAAAACTGCCTGGCATATTTAGATCTACAGAAAACTCCAGGTTTTGGAGCGTGAGCTCCTGTGGATAATTAAATGTCTCTCTGGCTCTGCACTTGGTGAGTGACTTAATTGTCTCCTCATTGCATTCAGATCACAGCTCCTTGTTCTGGGCTGTAATGAAGTAACCCATCCAGCGGCTGCTTCAGGACTCCAGAGCCTCAGCCCATCCTGAAACCAGGAGTTTAATTAATGTTCATTTTCTTCCTCATTAGTACAGATTTACAAAGCTTCTCATTGCCATAAAAAGGCAGATTTACGTCCCAATCTCCAAGCACATGATACAGATAGGAAGAGAAAATTAAATGCGAACAAACCTGAAATTAATATTTTTTTTAAATCCACGAAACTGGTTAATTAATTAAATCAGTAACTTAGAAAAAACAGTGTTTCAGAAACTCTTAGAAATAGCATTTCTGTAAATAGAGAAAGATCTAATCTTTTTTTGAGTATTTGATTCTGAAAGAGGTAACTAGCCAAATTACGTACCTGCACATGAACAAATCCTAAATACAGTCTTGAAATACAGGCTATTTTCTTGAGACAAAAGCGATGCACAAACTATCTGATATTTACCCTCAGTGCCTGGATTATGAGCTTGCACTCCCTGCAATGCCAGTGAACACTCCAGATGGAAACTGGCAATATGGGATTCTCCTAACAACCAATGCACAGAGAATCTGAGAAAGACTTGCATTTAAATGTAGAGTTGCCAAAAATACTCTGTAGATTACTTGAAAGGGAAAATATATTTTCAGGACAAGATATTGGACAAAGTCTTATGCCATGTTAATATCAATGTGCTTTTACCTAAAAACACATTGCTCTACGTTGGACCAAAGTGGAACTAGCAGAGCAGAGAATTTGCAAGCAAATCCCACACGTTACTTTCATGATCCTTCTCTAGGTCTTAAAGCCACAGGAACATGCTTCTTCCAGACAACAACAGACATGTCCTCCTAACACGAAAGCCAAGTACAGAAATACTCTTTGGTCAGTTTCAATGGAAGGTTCCTGATGCACCAGGAGCTCCAGTGACTGGAGCAAGTTCACCCAGGAAGTCTGTGGCAGAGCTATGGACATGACACAGACCTTCCAAACTCTTCCCTGCCCATGTGGGATCTCTCTATATTTTCCCTTGTGCAATGTGTTCATTTCAAATCACAGAGTACATTGATTCAGGAATAGATGAGTTTGGAGTTTTACTTCCATTCAGCTTAATTCATGTAGATAACAATGAGAAAAAAACCTCAAAACCTTCTTATGTCATATTTGCATTTGATTCTTTGAGAACATGCCTCCAACTAGTGAAACACTGCAGAAGAAGAATTGTGCAGTGCTGCAAATTCACCTTCCTTTACAGTGAAAAGAGGTACTGAAGGAATTGTGGCAAATATTTGGAACACACTGGCACTTACTGTGCTGCATGCTCCTGCTGTGCTCAATCTACACTGATCTATTCAGGTCCAGACTGGATGGGGAAGAAAGTTTCTGACTGATCATATATATTTTTGTTACTGTTAGTATTTGTCAGCTTTTTTTTTCAAATTGGTTTGCAGTTAAGTCAGGTTATTTCCACATATTCTCAAAAAAAATAAGGGGTTGAAATAATTATGGATACACATAAGAGTTACAAAGCCAGACTGACAGAGAGGCAGAGCCTTCTGGGTCACCCTATGGAAGCTGTGTATCCCTTAGGGCCCCCATTTATTCTCTGCATGGGGGTAAGGTCACATTTTCAGTGCACTTTGAGTTCTGCTAATGAATAGCACCATACAGGAATTATTGCTACTAAGAACTCTTTCATGACAGGCTGCTTTCTACAGTCCTTGTTGCTCAAGGGAGGATGGGTATCCATCCATTCATGCATCTACAGACTTCCACTGCTACCAAAAATAAAATTTTGTCCCCAGAGCCCAGCTTAGTCACTACACAATTGCAGGTGTGATTGATAACAGCAGGGGGACAAATCTGAGCCAATATAACCTGGAGTTAAGAGAGCTGCATTAGTTTATAACAGATGGGAATTTGGACCCAAATCTTGCAGTTTTATGGTATAATTCATTTTAGGAACTCAAAAGGGTTTTCTGTGGTTTTTAAGGGACACAATAGTGAGACAGACTGTGTCTCATTCTCAGTGAACCATCGAGAAAACAGACACAATTCAAGTGATTTCACAAAGCAATGCCAGCAGATTTCAAAACAAAGGTCCTGGCCAAAGGGCCTGGCTTTCACCAGTGAGCAATGCTAAAAACACTGCTTTCAACTTCTCTGCCTTTACAAGAAAATTACCAAATTCTCACCTCTGTCACTCAGCGCCTGCCCAGGGCCAGCAGCAGCAGCAGACCAGGCACAACCCCAAGCACTTCCCTCCAGTAAATCTCCAGCCTCTGTCCCCCACGACCTGCCCTGTCCTAGCAGCTACTCACCTCAGTGAATCCTCAGAGAACCCAAGAGATAAACCTCATTTTCAACAAGTTTAGGTAATATACAAGCCCAGAACTTTCTGTATTTGCCACAGTTGTTCCTTTTGCAGAGCACAGCCTGCAAAAGTACAAAGGGCTCTGAAGTAGGCAAATTGAGAGCAGATCTCGCTGTAGCTGCTGTACAGGGAATAGCCTGGCACCCTTGCCAGATTGATTTCGACCTTTCAGGTACCTCCACCAGCCTCATCTCCAATGAGCCCAGCTGCAAAAGTGTTACAATTGTGTAGCTTTTCAGAGACAAGCAGTTCCTCTGCTAAAATAATGCATAAGCAAGAACATTTTGGAAATTCTCTAGGCTTGATGCCCACAGGTAAGTGTAATTCTGAATGGGAAAGAGGTGAGTTATTAAATAGCTGTTAAGAATGAAAATGATAAATGTGGCAGATCTTGCAGACTCAGGGGATTGTAAACTTGATTGCTGTTGTTGCAAGCAGGGAATAGTAATTGCAGTGCCCTGAAACAGTTTCTCAACTTTAATCTTTCAGGGAAGAAAAGCATGAATATCAAGTCCATGAATTTGCTAACAGCAAGATTCAAAAAGATTAACTTTCCCAATTTTGACACTCAGAACCATTTGAAATAAGGCATTTCTGAGGACACTGACAAAACACATAGTTGAGTCCTACCCTCAGCAATAAAACTTAATTGACATTCTGCAAGAAAACAAAACAAGTCCAACTTGCTCCTCAGCTCAAACCCTCACAAAATGGGACAGTTGCTACTCAAGTTTCTTTTCAAAAATATATTTGCTTAAGGCACAAATCACCACCCACTTAAAACAATGGGTGTCACGTTCATAAGTCTCAAGGTTAGAATTTATAAATGGATTTGTAAATACTAAAGCAGTTTAGTCTGCTATTCTATATAAAACAGGCCAAAGACTTTTTTATTAAAGCATCACTGCAGCCTCCCAAAAACTGTCTGCAGCAGGGCTGGAACTGTTTTACCCGGTAGGAAACAGAGTCCTGGGCTTTGCTGTGGTAAACAAGATAAAAAGTTCCAGACCACAGAAAACTACAGAAAAAGGTTTACTTTATTAAAAAAAAATTAATATATTAAATTAATCTGAGTGGAAACCCAGCATTTAAAGTAATTCCAAATTATCTTATAAAACTCTTTGCTGAGGAAGGTGTTCTGCAGCAGCATTGCACATTCCAGAGGAGCGTGTGAGCTGCAGAGTACAATCTGCAGGGTAGCAGGAGCCAACCCTGGCCCCAGCCATGCCCATCTCCTGCTCCTCCCAGTGCCACCCCACCCACTAGGCAGCCCCAGTGCCCACACAGCCACACCGTGGGCAGGTTCAGAGAGCTCACCCCAAAATCCCCACCCTGGGAAGCCCCTTGGCAGAACCCAGTGTTCCTGAGTTGCAGCCTCTGGCATTTGCTACCACAAGAAAAGACCCCCAGCAGGTAAAAACTCCCAGCTGGGAGAGCACAACTCATCTCACACACACTTCATACTGTTCCATGCAAAAGCTCATAACCCAAAGCCAGCCACAGGTCTGGATTCGAGGCTTGGGAATCACACAGGGTCCTTCTCTGCTAAATGCCAGCTTTACTCTAACAGGATGTCCATAAGGGTGCAGGAAAACAAAAGTAACAAAAGGTTGCTGCAACTGGGGCTTGTTTTTGTTTCCACATCCTATAGCCAGGCTTATTTTAACCTTCTTTCTCTTGCCCTGTATTGGAGAAATGGACCTGGAAAGAAGTTTTTCAAATGAGAGCATGAAAACCTAATGAGAGATGAGCTTTCAATTTTATACTGCACTCAGCTGTAGGCTCCCAGTACAAGATGTCAACAAAGTGCAAGATACAGTACAAAAACTAAAATAATTAATCCCTGGAGGAACAGGCTTATTAAGAAGGATTAAATCAAAGAATTAATGTGCACTATTTGTCTGTGTGACAAAGACGAAGGGAGGCATATGATAACTCTCCAAGATCTGAAAGCGTAGAAAGAATAAGAATTGCTGATGAGAAAAGCTTGGACATACCAGGAAACAAACAAAAAAAAGAAACTCTGAAAAGAAATTTTAGCCTGCAATATTGTAGGCAGTCTTATGCAAAAACAAGCTCAAAAGTTGTCCTTAAAAATCTTTAAACACCTTATTTTTTACACTGCACTAGTACCTACAGTTCAAGGACCACGGTTTAGGCATTGCACAATAACAAAGACATTTTAGCAGACTTCTGCAGAGGAAAAAATAAAGAACATCAGCTGAGCCCAAAACAGGCTCAGGGAGCTCGGCAGTAGCTGGTGATCCACATCCTTTGAAACGCAAAATCAAACAGAGTTAGGTTCAGACACCGAAGACAATCACCTGCTACGGGCTGGTTTTGAAGACAAGATAAGGCCTCACGTGGACATCTGGTCAAACACAGTGTGGCTCATGCAATTTTCTTTCCCTCTTTTTGATCACCTCCATTTTTTATTGTTTCTGCTGTTTGTGTTTTTCCAGATATTTTTCTCCTCTCCTCCCTCCAAGGCTGCAGCTACTAACAAAACAATTTAATATTGTGTGAATTGAAGAATAAGAATGTTCCCTCTGTTGCTTAGACTATGGCTCCAGTAGCCATAAACTTTTTACCATACTCCAGGAAGAACAAAAGGACTTAAATATCATACACAAAACTCTAAAGGACAAAATCACAGTTAGATAATAACTGTAGAAAGCTGAAAAAGTAGCAAGTGTTGCAGTAGAAGGTAGACTGGCATAATGTTTTATTTCCGAAAAGCACCTATACTCTTAGGCAAAAGTTAAAAGAAAAGTGTCTGTTTAAAAAAAAAAATAGAAATTAATATCCAGCAGCACTCAGGTAGCTGGAAGTTGGACACAACATGCATTGAGTCAAATGGAGCCTGTAAAGGAACATAAGAGAGTATGGAAAATAAAGGCAAAGCAAGAAGCATAAGTCAGCCTGTAAATCTTTCAGAACTACTAGAAATCAAATTACACACCATATGTCAGTGGGCTAATGTATTCACACCAGTAGAGCTGGGTTAGCACCACCACACATTCTGGAAAGTTTACAACTGGTGTGTGTTTATTTGGACAATACTATTACTATAGAAGATATTAAGCAAGTTCTTCAAGAGGTGGGGTGGTTTCCACAATTTACGTGTCTACTATAAAATGATGTGGCTTTCTTACTAAAAGTTGCCTTTAAAATCTCAGGGGATTGTTTTATAACAAAACAGACATTATTAATTTAGATTACTAGGCAGAGAGAAAACAAAATAAACATTTGTAGTTCTTGAGCCAACAACGATGCTTAAATACTTGTCAAAGTCTGTTGTCCAAGTACAGTTACAAGAACTACAAGCTGGGAATATGGGTCAAAAGAAATACTCTTATAGTAAGGGTACCAGTTACTACCTCTATAAATGCAAAAATCATTAGTTTTCTAAAGAAATTATCAGATAATCTGTATCTACCNTCAATTATTGCAATTGTGTCTTTAATTCCTGTCTAGAGGAGGACCAAATATCCAGCCCAGGTCAAAACAGCTGAGGGCACCCAGCAGTGACATGGGGGCATCCAGGGCCTGACAGGAAACATTCCTCATCCAGAAGACAGAGGTTCCAACCAACCCATGCTTATCCCAGACCAGACAGGTGACCTTACATACCAGTGGTGAGTTGTGGCCATGTGACTAGTGAGCCACTTCAAAATGCACTTCCAAAAGTTTTTGGAAAATTACAAAGGAGCTCAACATAGTCCTTGCACTTCCACTTTGAATTTGCTGCTAGCTACACAATTTAGATTAGAGATAGCAGTATCAGGAGCCCAAGAGACAGAACTCAGGAAGATCAAGGAATGAATGCACAGGAACCTGTCAAATGGAAGATAACACTGACAAAAAACTAAAATGCTTTGTTAGGAACATTTAACCAACCTACACACAAGTCCTAAATTAGCTACTTCCAACTCACGTGAGGCATGGGCAACTATTGCAACAAGTTCAATAAATATTTCCTTTCACTTCACTCTACAAACTCAATCACCACCAAAACAGAAAAAAAAAACCCAAAAGTATGTTTAAATATGGGATAAAAAAAGACAAGACAGATGGCATTGTTTTGTTGTTACACAAGTCAGTCCTATAGCTGCACTGAAAACACTGGATGCAGGATGCCTGCAAATACAACCAAACTGAAAGAAGTTGAATGGGAATGACCAGGATCTCAAAGCCATCCTCATTTCAGCAGGGAGACTGAAAATGTTAAATATTTGTTTTAGCATGAATGAGAAGCACAATTAATGGTGTAATAAGGACTACCTGAAAGTAATCTCTTAATTTCACAATAAAGAGAGTATAAATTAGATTAAATATTCTTCCCCCTATCTCCATCTGCCTAAAACAAATCACAGAGTAACTCCACAGTTTTTATTCTCCAGCTGACATTTTATAGCAAATTAAAGACCTTTAATACAAACAGTGAGGAGCCTCAGAAGCTCCCGGGTGCCCCAGAAAGAACAGAAGCAGGTCTGGACTTCTTGGTTTTGGACTCCTGCCAGACCAAAAGACTTTATTAAATGAAAATGCCCAGAGGATCCTAAAGAGAAAATCTCTTTTAGTTTATTTGTTTAGCTAGTGATATTGCTTCATATTTATGGGCTGAGTTTGTGCTTTTTGTTTTCACAAGTCAGTGTTCCAGATGACCCAGGTTTCACAGGACTTACACCTACTGTGACAGTTTTACAACCTGTTGTAGCTGCCCCACACAACAAGCTGCTCTTTTGGTAACACTGTCAGGTTTCCAGCTCTCCTTCAACAGGTTTCAAATTCTATTTAGGTCCCTCATCTCTATGGTAACTGCCAACTCCACAGAGCCTCACAGCACCGTGCTGGAGGAAAGCAATCCCCCATTCCTCACTGGGGAAATGAGAGGAGGGTAAGCTGGATGACTTGCCCAAGGACATGTAGGAACTCTGTGGCAGAGATGAGAAAACAAATGTCCTGAAGACCAAGTCTAGAGCATGATCCACAAGGTACCCTTTTTCACTCCTACCTGCAAAATCTCTTACTTCAGGCAGCTCTCAGCATCAGAGTCACTTCCAACCAGACCATGGCTCTCAGTTTAAAAAGCAGGAGAGGAGTGGGATCTCATTACCTGCTGTTCCTGTTCTACTCTGCTGCAAAGAGTTGGTCAACCAATGACCCCCTCTGCCAACTGTTCACCACCAGCACAGCCACCAGCATGGCCACCAGCCCTGTCTGGCCACAGCACTGCAACAAGGAGCTTCACACAATTAGACATTCATGGGATTCATCTGAACTCTGGGGAAGCAGGAATTTCACAGAACTATTAAGGTTGTTTTAAAAAGTTTTCCAGATTTTATCATTTTTCACACAGTCTGCAATTCTCCTTCCTGGCTTTTGAAAAACGACACACAGCTGTGCTTTGGATCACAGCTGTGACTTCTGGCAGCAGGCAGAGGAGGCCCAATGCTAGGCTGGGGTAGCCAGTGTCACCCTGAGCTATCTGGGGCTTCTCATCAACCAGGAGAGACCAGTCCCTCTCGCTGGCATAGCAGGGTGAGGTACTGTGGGCTCCTGCACTGTCACAGCATTTCTGAGCTGTGAGTTACCCTCTGGATCTGCTCTCCTGAGTAGAATCACTGGGGAAAAAACTACCACATGTATGAAAGGCAGTGGGGAAGATACAAGACGAAAAATCCAAGCAATGTTGTGTTTTCCTGCACTTAAAGTCAGTTTTCTTTGTTGTGTTTGCTCCTTCAAGTGTTTGTTTTGTTGTATTTGGTCTGTTCTGGTGTTATCCAGGCTCCTACCAATTCTCAGCATCTTATTTTCACATCCATCTTTTCCACAGATCCTGAACATATTCTCTGCCTTTTCCAAAGAGCTCACTGGGTTTTGTGTCTCTGCAGAACAGATGGCACAACACTCAGATTTGCTTTAATAACTGAACCAATGCAGTCACTTTGTTCTGCTCTGCTCACAGCTGCTTGCTGAGCTGTACCTCTGCAAGCCAAGGACAGGGATGCTGTGGCAGTGGGCAGGACCAGGCACTCTCCAGATCCCCTGCACCCAAACTGGCCTGTGGGCAGCATGGATGGGCACAGTCATGGCATCTCCCAGCTGGCAGCACAAGGATCAAACACCAATAGGCACCTTCCTCCCAGGTCCTCGAGAAAAACAAACCTTGTGAAAGCATTAAAGTGCAAGGGGAGGCAGGGAGAACTAGAACAACAAAAGAACAAGATATGCTGACTCTCCCAGAAGAGCCTGAGGATAAGTACTGTCATTTTTAACCATATTTCAACTACTTAAGCAGCCTCCCATCAGTCAGAATTACAGTTTGTGGAAGGAACCTGTCCCATCTTGGAAAGCCAGAGGCCATGGTAGCCTCATGACAGCAGGCTGGGATCACACAGCTTCTGAACAGAGCTGAGCAGTGACAATTAACCCCTGGCCTGCCAAGCACTCTGCTGTGTTGGCAGACACATGGAGCAAGCCATCCCTGAAAGCTCTGCCTGGTGATGGATGAAAGAGCCTTTAAACAGCCTGCTGTGGCCGGGTCACATCAGGCTACAGACAGGACCCACTCCTTCCTCAGGTGGGCTCCCGTGTGCACAAAGGGCCAACTCCAGGGTAGTGGTCCAGATTTCTTCTGGGCACAACTGCCTCAAAAGAAAGATGATGAGTTCACACTTCCAAATGATCACATCAGCAACCAGAGGTGTGTTTGAAGGAGCCTTTCCTCCTCTTCCGCAAACTCACCATCTCATTTTAGATTGACCACAGGGAAATTTTTCAGGCCTCTTCAATTCAGTAAGGAATTTTCAGATACATATTTTTGGTTTTCATTTGGGCTAATACTCATTAGAAACATGATAAATTTCCATGGAGAGGGAGATGTCATTTTTCAAACCATGGAGATAATCCTAGAGGAGGAAGAGAGGAAGCATAAGGAAGTAATGAGCTCTGAGGTCTTGCTTTGGGAAAAAAACCTGTGAAGAAGAAAGGGATTAATAAAACACCTGTGTGTTCCCAGAGCTCAGATTCCTGCTGGATTTACACTGGTCTTGTGATCCTCAAAGCATTACATTTGGGATACCTTTGCTTTATCAGCCAATATTAATACAGATGAAACTTTAAATGTATCAACATATCCTTGGCTATAAACACATCCCTATGTTCATGGGAACCAAATTATTTTAGCATGAACCAACTTTTTCATCCACTCACCAACTCCTGCATTCACAAGTGTGTTGTATTTGTAACTGGACACTAAAGGTAGTGACACTGAAAATAGTTCTGACAGAAACAGTCTTTGGGATCTACTTCCTACCTTGGGCAAAGAGGAGGTAGAAATGAGAGCAGAATAGGAAAGGCCAACATTTTTCTACAAGATTTAAAGGTTTCTCTTACAGAGTTTATGCTGATTTTTTTATAGTTTATTGGAAGAAAAGAAAAAAAAGTCATTTTAGTTCAGTCTCAGAGGAACTGAAAACTACTTATTTTTTATATGACTCTCTCCAAGCCTCTTTATGTACCCTTCAAGAGTGAACAAAAGTTAGGTTTTCTCCACATCTTGTAGAGATTTCTTTTACATTAGCATAATGCTTTAAAATTAATTGCATTTTTAAAATAAGAATAACTTCAGCTTTCTTGCAGGCTGCTAGTGTAACACATGATTATGCAAACCACAACCAATATTTTGGTGCCAAAAATACAGCTCAGCAGAGAGATGTATAAATACTGGCCAAACCTTGGAAAGTTTGAGTTATAGAAGTAGATAACAGAGCTCTCCTTTCAGGAGCTATTCAAATTTCCTTCATTTTTAACTTCCTTGGAAAGGAATCAATTAAAAACCAAACATTAATACAACTTCTGCACCACTTTTTTATTGCTTCTATCTCATGGGATAAACTAAATCACACCTTAAAAATTCTCCTTAACATCTCCTTGCAAAAAGCAATGTCACTCACTGTGGCCAGAGCTCTCTGTGCTCAACTCCTGGGGCTATAAAAGCAAAACCTCAAAAACAATAAAATTCAGGTAGCAGAAACTGGGCTTTGGAACTCTGTTCTTCTCCAAGATTTGCACGTGACTCTGCAGCAACCAAGACACTTGGCACACATGAAAGTGTAGGCAAACAGAGGGGTTTCCTATTTTACAAGTGATTCATAGGGGAGAAATTGCTGAAAGACCCACTTAATTTCAGATTTGTTTTTGCTCTCTGTGAAGGCAAACTTGGGCATCTATAGATTTCTTTATAGATCAGTACTTGTACAAATTTTAGAGAGGGCTAAAATTAACATGCAGGTATTCATAACTACTTACTAATACTACTTTAAAAAGAGCTGAAGCATAGTCAAATATTTGTGTGCATAAAAAAGTAACTTTCAAACCTGAACCTAATCTTTCTTCAGTGAAGCACACAGGCAAAGACCAGCCAGGTACTTGGCATGTAAGTCTAAAACAACAGCCAGGGCCAGATACTGGGAGGCCCCTGAGAATTTCATGGGGAAAAAAAAATCATTGCACTAGAATGTAGGTACAGCACAGGCCATGTCATTGCATTATCTAACGTGACTACAATGTCTTTCAAAAGCACTAGATCATATGGAAAACACGTGGATAGAGAAACCTTGAAACAAGCTTCTCCATCTGTCACCTTTCCCTCCCATAAATGCTGTCTCACTGAACAGTCAGGCTAAGCCTTCAACTCTTCTCAGCAAGGAAAGGACTAACCATACTCTAAATTCTCACTGGAAATGCCTAACTTGGAATAGTTGCCACTCTTAATGTAAGTATCCATGGCTGTAGCAAAGATCTTGGGCACTGTGCTCAAAAAAGCACATCCCTCCATGCAGTGCATACCTGTGGGGACCTGGTCTCATTCTCCTGCTCTATAGAAGACAATAGGTCAGTTAATGGGCTGATTTTTTTTCCATTTGTTCTCCACTGGTCTGTTCTGCATCTTTTTAGTTAAGCACCATGTCCTATTGAGTGAGTTAATGCTCATTAATTATACACATCGATTTATTGGGATTTGTTTTTCCTCTTTCCTTTGACCCAAGTATAAGGAACTGCCCACCGAAAAAAATATATAAATATTCGGGGGGGTTGTCTTTGTGTGCATTTCAAACAGCACATTGTGCCTCCCCTACACACCCCTTTTAGGGATGTATAATGTCAAATCTACACAGGTTATGTTCATCTCATCTATTATTAACCAAGAATCTTCTGTACAGATTTCAGTATATGTTTACTCTGTGAAAACCTACGCAGTACAATCTACAGCTAAGAGCAATAGTAGACACCCACAGAATCAGAGAAAAAGGAGGAAGAACTCTGCAAAGCAAATGAACAAAAGCTAAATAGATCCTATTATATTGCTCGGACTCTGTGGAAAGGGGAGAACAAATACTGAACATGCAGTATTACCATTTATTTCAGCTGAAGGAGTAAAGAGGCATTGTGTAAATATATAACCCTCAAATTGCTGATGATCAAACTGCAGCCCTGCACACAAGGATTAGATACAAAAAACAAACCAGGAGTGGGGTAAACACCAGGTAATCAGAAAGAATGACAATCTGCCAATACACAGCAGCTGGAGAGCTTGGGAATGCCCAAGCCAAGTGCAGTGCTGCTGTTTGCACATGAAATCATAGAATCATCTAGGTTGGAAAATACCTTTAAGATCATCGAGTCCAACCGTAAAACACAGGATCCAAAGCACACAGCCCCAAGGGCTGACTCCATATGGGAGGCACATGTCAGGCTGAGGGCATAAACCATGCAAGAAATGATGAAAAAGCAGCACAGGTTACAACAGATTGCCAGAGTTATCAATCCAAATGCGACAAATGATCCCTGTGAGCAATACTATTTCCAGAAGTGTCTACCTGGCAGGGGAGCAGCTGACTCCAGGAGTGTGGGCTGCCAGCCTGTGCTTTCCTGAAGTTGCACTTTCAGGACTCCTCCAGCAACAGACACTTGGGAAAAATTACACACATTTCTTCAAGTTCTTACAGGATTTTAAATTGCATTTATAATGACAGCTTGATCACCAAGACAGACTAGAAAGAGAAGCAGCAAAACAGAATGTTTGACAAGGTCAGCTTCGCTTCCCAGCCCAGCATGCTGTAATGAAGTGCAGCCTGAGCCACTGCAGCCAGCAAACCTGGCACAGGGAATACACAGCACCTTGTCAAATAAGCAGCAGTGCACATGTCTAATGCCTTTAATTTTGTATATTGGAATCTGGTGCATTAATAAAGCCTGTCATAACAGGCACAAGAAAGTTTGGAGCAATTTCTGCACATCAGTGGAACATTAGCTCCCAGTTTAGAAAAAGTGTAAAGATACATAGTTTTCATTAGCTGACAAAATTTGTAAAAATTATGGGGAAGATAGTTGAAGGGAAGTAGTTCTTGCTACTGTGCAACTGAGTCCATGTTTTTAAAACAACTAAAAATAAATAATAAGTATAAGAATTTAAAAAAAAAAATACTAAACACAAACCAATCTACTTACAGACAATTTTACACTCTCTGAGCCTGACATGGATTTGTTCTGACCCATTAATAGCCACACAAAAAGCCAGAGTTCTTCGTTATTCTTCAAGCTTAGCCCTGAAAAGTCAACACTAGAAACTGATAATATTGCCATGATGGAGATAGCCTTTGTATTGTTTACTCCAAAAATCAGAAGTTCAGTTTCAAAGTATGTAGAAGACAGAAACAAATGTGAAAGTCTATTTTTAATAATGTAATTGCTTCATCTGTCTTATAATGAAATAATTTTTTGGCAGAACAGCTGGCTGAAACATGAAATTCTGCCAAATGTTACAATATTCCCATAAACTTATGAATCAGAATATTCTGGAATTTTAGTCAATCATTTCAACAAAGCAAAACTTAACAAGTTATGATAATTTAATTTTAAAAAATTTAAATAAATCCTGGAATTTCTGTGTTCAGTGTAACACAAGAGCTTCTAAACATCAACTGCTCACAACAAAACTCTTGTAAATTAGTTACAAAGTAAGGATTACTGACAGAAATTATTTGGTGTATAATTTTAATTAACAACTAAATTCAAGTAAGCCATGCTTTATTCCCAGGCAATTCAAAACAGAAAGAGGTGACATTCATAAAATAAATTACTCTTTATGAATTATTCACCCAGTTCTAATATCTTTTTCAGACTTTCCAATCTGTTCACTAAACCCTACTGTGAAAAGCTCAATACCATATTCATTAAAATAAACTTAACTGAACCCTGAAGGAAAGCACACACAGTTTGGTCATTACAACCAACTGTTCTGCATCTGAAATTCCTGTTTTACACAAATGCAGAATGTGTTCTCTTACCTGCATTTTAAAAGACACATCAACACCTGGATTACAAGTGCTATCCTTAAAAAGAAACTAAAGATATCTGGGCATGACCTACTGACCTACTTCCTAGACAATCACGGGCAGACTTAAAGGATGTTGCTTCTCTCCTGATAGTGGCTGGATGTCATAAAACTCAAGATGAAGCCCCACTCACAGACCTGTTCCCTTGCCATGTGACAGAACATGCTTAAGGTAAGGTGAGTCACAGGCTAAGAGAGTAAACTTTCCACATCCTGACCTTCCCCTTGCACTGAATCATCACTAGGGTCTGTCCAAGAGCAAGAGAGGGGTACAGGCTCCTCAAACAGCAGCTCTCTTGGTCCAGGATGCAATCACAGACCCTTTAGTGATTCATGACCTTAAATCCTACAACACACCAACTAAGCACACTCATTGACCTTTGCTGGGGAGCACAGTGTAGTGATGAATGGAGAGGAACTGGAGCTGCTGCTGTCTGCATTACTCACCATGGAGAGTTCACTTCTCCCATATTAGTAAATACAAAAATATGCAGTTTTATCATCAGCCAAACAGCCAGGCTGTGGTCCACAGAGGATAATCTGGCAACCATTGCTGCAAGGTTTCTCCATTTGGTTTGCTATTATGTTAAATAAGATGTCTCAGATCTCTCTCATAACAGTCATCTGGTGTGTTATCTCTCATGTATATTAGAGGGCTGTTTTCCTGAAACCTGATGTATCATTGTAACCAGCATATGTCAGGGAATTGCAGATCAGCACATTACAGAGCACTGCTGTAGTCCCAGCCCTGAGAACAAATGCAGCACCACACCAGAGGACAAGACCACACGTCAACAGAGAGGCCCCTGCTCTGCTGGGAGGCTGAGCACATGCTGCTCTGGGTACATGGGGATCCCAAATGCCAGGCAGCACCAAAGGAAGGAGATTCACAATGCAAATCTAGTATTTACATTATTTCCCACAATCTTAGGCAAATTGTCAATGGTTTGTTGGCAGCTCAAGTAAATATGGCAGTATGCAAAAGCAGGAAAAGAATCACAGTTCTGCATTATAGAACAATAAACAAGAGCAGTTAGGACAGGTAGTGATGCACTTCAGAGAAACTTCTGTCCCCCCAGGTCCCTGTGACAGGGGGAAGCCTGTGCTCACTGGGGAGGGTCCTATGGCATTGCTGTGCTGGTGCTGCTATGCACAGAGGATGGAGAAACAGAGGTCAGCAGAGGCAGGGGGGTGCTTTGAAAGGCTATAAAGAGTATCTCCATTCCCTTTCTGAGAAATATGTCAGTATTAAATAGACTAACTCTGTTCTCAAATCCTCTGTTCTCATTTTCAGTGTCTCAGTTCTCCAGAAATCCCACTGAAGTTGCTGCTCCTCATTTTTGAAGGAAAATCTAAATCTTATATAGATGTTTCTGAGCAAATTTAGGGCTTGTGAGGGTGAGGGAAAGTGTTCTTTTCAGAGGGAAAATGGACCAAAAATTTCCAACTAACCTTAATGGATCTACAGCTGTGTTCCCTCTGCTACATCACCACCCTGACCCTATGCAGCCACAGCCTCCTCTTTGCATCCAAGAAACATGACTAACATGCTGGAGGAGTAATCTGATAACTCAAAATGCTGGACAATGACCTCTCCTGTCTACTCTGTACCAGCCTAAAACCCCAGAAAACATTTTCCTTGGAATGTCAGATGACCTGCAGATGAAAAACACTTAACATAAATCCTCTATTTGCTGTGAGCAGGAAGGAAGATGGAATGGGATGACCTGCAGATGAAAAACACTTAACATAAATCCTCTATTTGCTGTGAGCAGGAAGGAAGATGGAATGGGATGACCCACAACTTAAAACACCAGAGGGAAGAAAAGAAGAAAAAGAAAAGAAGAAAAAGAAAAGAAGACAAAGAAAAGAAGAAAAAAAAAAAGAAGACAAAGAAAAGAAGACAAAGAAAAGAAGACAAAGAAAAGAAGACAAAGAAAAGAAGACAAAGAAAAGAAGACAAAGAAAAGGAAAGAAGGGAAAGAAGAAGAGAAAATGACAAAGATATGGCAAAGGCAGAATGGGAGAGAAAGCAAAACCTGCAGTAAATGGCATAAAGGTCCAAAAGAAAAGGATGGAGTGGAGAGGAGGAGAACAGGGCTTCAACTGAAATGTCACAAGTGTGACAGTTAAGCAGCTGCCACCAGTGAATTTTTAGAAATAAGAAATTTATATCACAGGAAATATAAGGTGATGGAAACTGATCATGCCAAGAACATAATTCAAAGCTTCTTTCTCACCACATACATACCTGGAATTATTTCTTATTAATCTTATGTCTTGAAAGGAGAGAGAACCAAGCCCATCTCGCTATTCTCAGAGATCACTGCCTGGCACAGCACTAACATATCCATCAAGAATAACTCACAGCAAGGGAAAGCTCATGTGCAGTTCAACAGCTGCACATTGTTTTAAAGATGAACAGAAACAGACAAAATACATTTTGTGCTATTTTAATATCTACATATTTAAACATATCTAGTAGGTAAAGGAAATCGAAATCCAAAGTGCTAGCAGACTGCCAAAACCAAAAGAAAAACCCCATGGTGTTGCTCTTGGCTCCAAAGAAAATGGTTTGTCCCTTCTTCCAAGAATTTTAAAAGTTAGTGATAGAAAGCAAAAGGAGGGGAGAAAAACATAGATCTAAAAAGAAGAAAATTACCATGTAAATGGAAACTACATACTGGGTCCCATATGTGTATCACATTCTTCTGCTCATGGTGTGCATCAGCCCTGTAACTCACAATTTCAGGTCAATACTCTCCACTGTCACTGTTCTCTCTAACACACACCTACTCTGGGCATTAACACACTCTGTGGCTTATTTTTGTTTGTGTAGAGGTAAAGGAAAAGACCATCTCTAAGTAGGAGTCAACTTACATCATTATTAGAAAATGAGTTTCTGTAAGGAGCTTCACAGGTCAGAGACAAAGTTCTGATCTCCTCTCTGGAAATGAGTTTTGCACTACCTGAAGGAACAGGTGGGGAAGGCTTTGAACTCAGAGGAGCCTCTCAAGGCTGTGATCAAGGAGGAGAGAGGTGAGGGGCTGAGTTGACCCCATTCTCTGCCATCAGCAACATCTGTGCTAGCATTTTTTGTAAACCAGATTACTTGGAAAGAGGACACTCCAGTATGTAGATGTTGCTGCAATTGATTTAAAAACAGGATTGTGGGCACCAACAAGGAAAGCAGATCTCAAAACATACGAAAGGGGAAAATGTGGATGATGAGATCTGCATTTGAGACATATTTAAGGTGCTTGAAGCAGTTTGGAAAGAAATCCTAGCTTTGCAGGCTTCCTACTAGATAAAGAGGCATCACGCTCCAAAGCCAGAAAGATGAGCAGAAAAAGCAGAAGTAAATGAATCAACTAGTTCCACAAAGTTGATGTACACAAATTAAAGCTCACTAAGTGCTGGGGATTATGCTCATCTGAAAGAGGAATTTGTTTGTCATAACTTAAACCTACCCAGATGAACATTCAGCAACTACACTCCCTTCACTGCCAGACAAGACCATTCTGGCAGAGGCTTGAGATGCTCTAGCTAACTCCCAGTAACCTCACAATTTTAGGGAGTTTTGACCAAATTTTTGTGTTCTTCAAATAAAGCATCCTCAAGCTCTGTTAAAGAAATCTTAAGTCTATTACACCAAATAAATAAATCATCATATTTTAGGGGAAAAAAGCAACCACTCACAGCTTCAGAGTGGGATGACTTTACACCTGCTATTAATCTTCACGTACTTGTGGCTGGGACCTTTGGCTTTGGCCATTTTCAAGGCATAAAAACCTGATTAATGGGAAAACAGATGGTAACTGATATGATAAAACACTTATTCCTGACAGGCAGAAACAACACAATCACATTTACATCCAGTGCAACCCAATTCCCCCTGCCCTCCTCAGAAGTGCAATACAATCACGACTCCTGCTCCACAGCTGTGTTTCCTCAAGGAAGAGGAGAAGGATCAAGAATGTGAACACACAGAATTCCTGTTGGTAGAAAGGCAACAAAACAAGATTGTACAGTCTGTGAATTCAGGCTGATAATCTAAGTTTTTGCCACCACTTTTCCTCTCATTGCACCACCCAAATTAAATGAACCTGGAACAAGTTATAAATCAACCCTTATAAAAAAGAGGATTTGTTGTCTTTAAATGCACTGGGTTCTGCCATCCTGCAATGCATGAATTCTGCAGCCTTTGCACTTTAAGGGACATTAATTCAAATGAATACAGTAGCAGACCACTGCCATATATTACACTCTGTTTTTACAGATGTACGTAGTTTTCCAATTGAAAGATAAAATAATGCAAACCTAGGCAGGGGAATTAGGCATGCAGGCAGAGTCAATGTACAGGTATGAAATACAAAGCAGGACTGGCATGCTGACACGACATTGCTATTCTCTAGGGAAATCTAACATTTTAAAAGGGTAAAGTGTGCAGCTTAAGAACATCCAAATGGCCAAACACAGCTTCCTGTTTACATAAATTAATAGAAGATTAGTCCTTTCCAAGCTTTGAGTTGAGCAAGTGACGTGTAAATTCCATGTGACTCACAAATCCTTTGCACATGGCCCAAGTGCACATGGGATTTTCCATCCCGAGTCAGCACTTGAGTCCAGCATTTTCCTGTAATGGTGATTTCTGGGAATGGAGATAGAAATTCTAAGATCTTTTTCTCAGTTCATCCTTCTAAAGACATGTGGTAACTTTGTTTTGCAGGAGCAAGCCTGGTAAAAATGCAGACCAGATGGACATGCATGGCTATTGTGAACCCTCCAAAGAAACACACACTATCTTCTCTGTCTGAGGCCAATGCCCTGAAATACAATGCCTGTATTTCTCCTGAAGAATGGTGAGTGATCTTACCCACTTCATTCCCAACATAAGGGTTAGAATAAAAGTCCTCTACAGATGTCAAGTAGTCTACAGGGTGACCACAAGATGGTAAGAAAGATGGAAAGCAAATTCTTACCATGTTGGGAATTGCATCTTTTTTTCCTCAAGGGGAATATTCAAATCCACCTCCACTGCATTTTCAAGCCTCATGCGTGCCACAATAAACCAGTAAACTCTGAAGAGCCTGATGGCTTTGTTTTCCACTGAGGCCAAGTGCTATCTACTACAAAGAGGGACTGATGACTGCCTCACTGCCAGGGTGGGAAAGGCACACTCCCAGCAAGGGCGGGCATCACACTCGCTCCACACTAATTGGAAGAATCATCTGCTGCCTGTTTCAGCTGGCCTTGCAACCTCTTCACACACAGTCCAAACACTCCTCGTGGGAAAGCTGGCAAAAGCCCCAGAGAATTACAAAATGATGAATTTTGCTTGGACAAGAGATTGCCAGAGTTAATTATGGACCATTATTTAGACATATTGGTGAGGAAGACATAACAATTCTCAATACTCAGACTTATTATGAGGCCTGCCAAATTCCTGCCTCTGGGTTCAACGCTGCACGTAGACCAAGACATTCCTTCAGAAATTGGCATTGATGAAATTTTATGAATAAGCAAAACATCCCATTAGCAAGGGGTCTCTGAACACCCATTAGTCAGAGCAGCAATAAAAGCATGGGATGGAGCAGCCTACATGGTCTCTTCTCGCCCTGTCCCAATAACGTCGATCGTGAGAAATGGATTTGCAGCCACTGAAAGACCCAAGAATGTTGATAGCTTGGGAAAAGGCTGAAATTTTGCCCTGTTAAGTGGAAAGACTGGGGAAATGAATTTTCACGTTGCCAAGAAATCAAATCAAATTTAATTTCCCATCTCAGGCTTTTTTGAATCTTTTCAACTTCTTGCAAATCAGTCATTATGCCAAGAAAATATCTTAAAAATATCACAATGAACACAAACCCCATACTGCTAAGGCAAATGGTAAGTTAGAAAAAGAAAACATTTTCTCCAGTGTCTGAAAAGCTTTGATGCCAACTAACAGAAGATGGAAGAAGTATCATAATAAGAAACTGAGAATTTAATACATGGAGACTGATGGGATATTTGGACAATATAATATAGGAAAGCTATGAGAACTGCATTAACAACAAAGCTGCAAGCCACTCCTAACTGCAATAATGAGATGTGCTGATGGAATTGTGGAGAAATGTGAGAGGTTTTTTCATAATATATGATGCATAACAGCAAATGTCTGTCCTCACTGGGCCAAGACAGACAGAGTTTTTCTGTCTAAATAGAGGATGATAAAGATATGACAGCAGTGTTTGTGAGCCTACTGATTGCCTGTGAAGCCCCAAGGGCTGCCAGTTGCAATAAGAACAAATATTCTCAGTACCTTGAGAGTCCCAAAGTTCAACATCCTGTTTCCAAAGGTGTCCTGTGACTCCTTCCTAAGGAACTATGTAAGACTAAGTATTAAACATCATACCTCCTGCAAACTTGTGATGTTCTCCAGAATATACCTCCTACTTCCAGCAAAGTGCTAGTCTGGGATTTCCTGCAGCAGTGCTGGTGAATGGATACTTTCCAGCCCTTAATCAATTTCCCTTCTGTGAATCTCTGATGATTTTTTGAACTCTTGCAGCACTTTACCATCCATGGTATCACTCAGCAAATAGTTCCATGGCTTTCTTGTGCTAAGCTGGCTTTCTTGTGCTTGCCTGAAACTGCTATCCCTAAGTTTAACTTGATGTCTCTTAATTGTTACATAGGAAGAGACACAGGACCTTCTCCTGCTCACTCATGATTTCATAGATCTTATTATCTCAGTATCACTTTCCATCTCCCCTCCCCTGGAATTGTGCTGTCCTTTGCAACACTCTTTAAACTGCCCTTGGAGACAGGTCCATGCAGTCCCAGTTCCACTCTCAGGGCCCAAGAACATCTTTCTTTGGTTCCCACACTGCATACAAACAGTCTGGTCTTCCAGAGACTCAGGTGAGGAAGAGTTTTGTGGAAACGCTACATATTACCACTGCAATTCACTGGCTGCTCTTCTCTACATTCTCAGTTCTGTAATAGTGCCATATTCTATAGCTTTGTTTTATATTATTTTGGTATTACACATCATACCTCCTGCAAACTTATCACAGAGGTCTCATCTGAAGGTTTAGTCTCAATTCAAGGTTAAGCTCCAATCTGAATATAAGATTTACAAGTTATAATTCAAGGTGACAGAACACTATTGTTGATGAAAAGTGACAGACAGCAAAATTAGTGGTTTATTCTTACACAGCCACAGCTTCTGCTATCCCAGTGAAGTCTGTTTTCTTCCACTGTAAAGTTCAAGCAATTCATGCTTAGAGGAAAGAACTCATTTCACAATTTTATCACTGTTGTTATGATACCAGCAGGGGTTTCTTTTAAAGCCTGCTCTGGCAGGAGCATAACTCCCTGCGATTCTCTCCCTGCATTTAAAACAAAACAGCTCGAACTGTTGTGGTTGCAAAGAAATGTTTGAACTTTAACACAATCTTAAAAGCTATGGGGAGGTGGCAGATATAAACCCAAACATGATGAGAAATTAAACAACAAATCTGGGGATTTTTCACCAAATCTTATTTTCTGAGCAATTGGATTTAGTGCACGAACCTCCCTCTACATTCTACGGATTATCTGTCTGTTTCCTACCACCATGCCTGCAGCTGATGCAAGTTTAAAACAGGTTCCTTGGGTATTCATTTCACCATGAGGTTCAGCTCAGGCTCATCAGTCTTTTTGGGGTGAGGGAGACTGCAGTTACAGGTTGTTTTGGAGGGGTTGTCACCTCTCCTTCAAGCTCTTGCTGTCTCAGCAACTGCATGTGGTCTACACAAGCTGCAATCACACCTTTGACTCAAGGGCCACAGACCTAAATTGAGTTCAGAAGGACTCCAGGTTGGATTTAGCAGCTCAGAGTTTCACTCTGATGCTTTCCACAGTTCAGAGTACAACTGAAACATCTTTTTCATTCTGCACAACACACTAAGTTACAAAATAATACTCACATATTCCAAATTCATGTTGCAGTTTGTATCCAACTTCTATGTATTTATGTCTGTTTATATGAAAGCATTGCATATTTTAAGTCTTTACATAAGATGGGAACCTAAAAATGGTAAAAGCTGCTTCAGGAAATTGGTATTCACTTACAGTTTGTTTACACTTGATTCAGAACTTCTTTTCAAAAGCTTCTCTGAATTATTATTAGCAGTTTTTATACAACACTGAAAACATACAGATCATTTTACACATAGTATGAAGAACATTCTCTGTCCTGAAAACTTAATCATGGACTGAGTTAAACTGGAGTCAGATTTCACAATCATCTTCCCAATTTGAGAATATAAATGGCAATGTTTGTAAGTATAAATATAAATGGCAATTGTCCTTGCCATGGCAGGGGGTTGGAACTAGATGATCTCTAAGGTCCCTTCCAACCCAAACCATTCTATGATTCATTCCATGAATGTGCCCTCATTTGAAAAAAATTGCTTAGAAGTCAGCTAAATACATGTTTGGCTGAAACAAGCAGGCATTTATCTGACAATCTTGGCATGTACAAAACTTATTTACAGCAAATGAGAAAAATGGGGTTTTTGAAGAAACAGAGCGTCAAACATTGAACATTATAAAACTGTTCTACAATTGTCCTAGGCATGATCAGTGGAGGCTCACTAGCTACATTTTGTGCCCAGCTCTGGGACCTGATCCTACCCATCCCCTATAATTTGTTTGTGGCCTTGGTCAACTCTGAGCCTGTTGGTACTTCCAAGAGCACTGACATGTTTCCCTCAGCCCTACATTCAAGCCTCTGTTTTCCAACCATGTCTGAACACATCCCCAAACACTGCTGGGAAATTCCCTCAGAAGTTTCCAGGTAGCTCTCTGAGGAAATATTCCAGCTGTGAAACAGCAAATTATTTCTTTTTTTATTTTCCCCTTTCTATTTTTTAATACAGACCACATTAAGTTGCTCCCACATTGCTTATTTTAGTTGTCTCCCTTTCGTAGCTACACTGAATTGACAGAAGACAACTCTGCCCAGCTCCTATTCTCACACCAGGCTTTTTTAGATATTCCTCTAAAAACAAAGGTGCTTTTTTCCCCCTCTCAATGACCAGGCAGCTCAGACTCCAGAAATCCATGAGGGAACCACAGGCTACAACCATCTCTCTCCATCCATTCCCAGAGCCCAGAGTTCACATGGAAGTGTTTCCATGGGATGGCAAGGGGAAATTGGCATTTGGAAAGGGAAGTCTACTCTACAATTTTACCACTTTTAAGCTTGTCTGGTCCTTCTGAAGGAGAATGTCATACTCATGGGGTTACTGGGTAGGAGAGGATAAGGACAGGAATGCCATTTCATGAAGACCTGGTGGTGTGCCCTTCTGGTGGTACAAGAGGAAGAGTTCTCCCATCCATCTTCCAGGAAAGTCAGCACTGACACTCCTACGAGTTCCTGCTTTGGTTTAATTCTCAACATCTCATCACCTGAAAGCTCTTAGTAGCTGCACAAGCTGCAGCCAAAGCATTCCAGGCCTCTGAGTGACCAGCTACCACCTCTGATCCCTGACAGCTTCTAGCCAATTCCATGAAAGTCTGAAAGTAAAAGAAAGAAAGAAAAAGTCCCTAAACCCCATGCACTCATGCCTTAAGAGCCAGCCAAAATCCTGAGACAAGCAGTACCCCATTTATCTGGAGAATCTGACAACCACTCCTGACATGTAAAGCCGGACCTTCTAATCTAGCCAATTTGTAAAACTACAGGAATTCATTCCAGTGCTGCACAGCAGGCACGCTCCAGCAGAAAATCAATTCCAATGAGCAAAGACTGTGGAAAGCACAGAATACTTATTTTAGTATTTGGTGAAAGCTGAGGTGGTTATTAATTTTTGTTTTACCATTATTATCAATATATTTTCCAATGCATACATCTAACAATTTCTAGGGAAACAGAACACCAGATGAGGCCGAAATTATCTTCCTACTTAGAGGCTTGGTGGGTTTAGTGCTATTGTGACCCTCTTCAAAATGTATTTCAGATCCCAATGGATGATGGAATGCAATTCCAGTGCATTCACAATGCCATACAATCCTAGACACAGAGCCTAACTTAGTGGTCTTTTATGAGATATATTCAAGCATGAAACCATTCCACTCTCCCGGTCTTAAGTCAGATTTTGCTGGTTAACACAACAGTAGCGCTCAAAATTTTACAAGGAAATCTTAGGCTTAAAACAGGACAGATCAGAATCACAAATCCCCAAACTCCAGATCCTGAAAGCAACCAAAACTTTGTCAGACTGGACTCTCCCCTCGAGCTCACAATGGGAACTGAAACACTTACACAAAAGCAGATAGTTTTCTCTACCTCACTAAATAGTTAAACCACATATTATGATGGGATGCTTCATGCCTTGTCCATCCACAGCAAACAAATGAGAACTCAGGAGAAAATCCTGACACTTCCTAAATATTTGCTGGCAGGCTGAGAAGGGTCACTGTCCACTGATGGGCTCTTAAAAAGCAGAGCTCTGGGACATTTGACCGATCACCGTGTCAGGGAGAAACTCCCACTGGAAGGGCTCTGCCTGCAGGGTCAAGCACAGAGCCATGGTGGGAGCAGACACTGCAGATCACACTAAAGGACTTCTACAGCCCTTACTGATTATTCAAATCACAGCAGCCCTTTGAGGAACTGAGAATCAACCAGAGTGCTTGCTCCTTCAGTTCCCAGTGGGACCAGGATATGGTACAGAATAGACTCCCAGACCTAAAATCAATTATTGAAGTTTTTGAAAATCTGTTGCCTTTTTAATTGTAAGCAACTGTAAATTCACCCTCCTGGTTTTATCCAAAGCCCCACAGGATCAAGTTTCAGTTCCTCTCTTTAAACTTGCATGTTCATATTCATACAGTGGGCTTTTAAAAATAAATAAACAAAAAAGTAATCACAACTTGTAAACAACAACTTAGTACAGCCAAAAAGGTATGCTCAGCATCAAAAGACAAAAAGAGAATGTAAAAAACTAAAATTTTTTTATTATTATTATTTTTACATTACTCTGCATTTGGAGGTGGAACAGCAGGATTGAGCCAGAGTGCTTTAAATTGGCTTTACTGCAACACATCCCCAGGAGGATTTAAGCCCAGAAAATGAGAGCAGAAGCCTTGGTGTTCAGCCCATGAGCTGTCTGTCTGGATCAAAGGTTACAGAAGAAATCATAAAGCCACATAATCATTTGTACTTAGACACATAGGACCTCTCCTACAGCAGGTTCTGCCCAAATTCTTTGCAAAATAACTGCTAGCAGTAATGATATCTATAAACTGTGTTCACAAGGCAGTGATATGGCAGGTTTTTGAGTTCTTCAAAGGGATTAGTGAATTTCACGCTTGTCAGGAAAGCAGATAAATCTTAATATTCCCCTTTGTTTTGTAACCAAATAATGACTGTTTGAGAATAGTTCTTATTCCTTAATTCTTCGCTTGAGTAATGGAATATTTTATGCACATGAAATTTGTCCCTGCCTGTGACCCCTGCTACCCCACGTAAAGTGCATCTTTTAATAGAATATTTAATTATAGGCCAGTAATTCCACTATACCACAATGAGTTTATTTCACAATCTCCATTTGTATTGCAATTCCAATCAGTTATTTTTCACACACGCTTGTTGACAAGGCTGCAGCTCCAAGGACTCCATCAAATACACCTGCCAAGTCCCAACAACTGCAACCAGTGAGAACAACATTAAACATCCTGTTTATAGCACTAAGTGTATATGTTTAATGGAGCCTAAATGGCAAAGCCTCATGTCTCCCACATCCTTCCCAGTAAAGTCAGGTAAGTGTTAGAAGTAGTTTGCTTGTCTGGAAGGGAAACATGCATTTTTCTACGGCTGCTTATCTTAAATTCAAGCTTTCAACCTTAAGGGGTAAATAGTGTGAGGATTTAAAAATAAATCTCAGTGAAACACATGGAAGATTTACTACAGACAATTTGAAAATGTTAAAGGGAAAAAACATTCTGACAGAAAATTATTTAGGTCACTGGGATAATTCATTGTTAAGTGCCCTAGAATTTATAATGCCACAAGCTTACTATAGTATTTATATGATTCTGACACATGCACTTCACAAACAAACACTTTTATATCAATACACATCTTCATATTGAGAAGACATTTTTTCCTGTGTTTTTAAGGGCCAACAATTTTGACTCCTTTCCCCCACATCATATCTAGTACTGATGAATGAAACCACAACAGTTTCAAACCACTCTGTAAAATTAGCTGTATAACCCCTCCACAAAGTAAAGGGCAGACACACTGCAGAGTTTTTAATTCTCCTCATATCTTTCTACCTGCTGACTACACCAAACATTTTCATTCCTCAGTACCACTTCCATCTTATTCAAAGGTATTTTAAGATCTGAACTGAAAATCCTACCCTCTGCTTCCTAGTCCCATTGCCAATCAGCTCCACACACCTCTAGCAGAAAGAGAATTTTTTCCATGTTTTTTGTATTAACATCTTTGGGATTTTGGAATGCTTCACACTTCCTAAAATCAGATCCAATGTCAACATTCATACCTTTGGAGACTAAGGAAATTCCTGTGGCCTGATCCATGCTACTCAAGTGTTGTGCTGGGAGGTTAGCAATCTACTTGAAGCCACAAATTAGGGTGAGGATCCTTCAGGAACTCTAACAATAGTCTGGATTGCTGTTAAAAGAGCATTTGCTGGTAAGCTAGCTGCAAAAAAGAAGTTGGTCAGAAAAGTTACTAAATACTTTGCAAAAATTTATTACCATTTTCAGCTGTTTTCCAAAAGCTCTAGCAATGAACAAAAGATTCGCATATCCTCCCTCTTTTAAACTTAAACTTCCTAATTATCCCCAGAGTCCTAACTAAGAAGTACACTCTTGGATGGAAAGGCCATCAGGCAGTTACTACTACTGCATGTTCACTTTTATCTGCAACTTTCCATGATGTGTGTCAACGATTCCTTTGCCTTTGGATATTTATTCTTTGCTATTTTCCTAACTATAATGAGTAATGCTATAATGCTATTTTCCTAACTATAATTTCCTAATGAGCTATATGTAGGGAAACTTCTCTTTCTCTTAGACTTTTGCAGCACAGTGGCTGCAAAATCAACACAGCACTGGGAGCAGCTTGATTCAGTTTCTGCAGTTTCTGAATTAGGAGGAAGCCCATGACTTGTGGCTACACGTCTATAACACAAAACTATCCTCTAGTTCAACCAGCTTCCTAAACAGACACCAGATTATAAAATGGGCCCTTAGGCTCCTTCTGTACATGTAACAATTTCACTAATCACAACAGAGTTGGTGCCTGTTCCCATCAGTGCATAGCAATGAGTTGTGCCTTCCAATATCTCCATTGTAAAACACTGAAGACCATTTTCAGAATAAAATTGTTTAATATATGTATCACAAAACTAATTTCCATTGAATTATTCCATTTACTTCAGAAATCTACAGTAAAAAAAATTATTGGCATTGTCCCACGCTATTTGTAATCTTCACGGTCATAACACACAGTGATCGTAGAAACTGGCAGAACTGCTATGGAGACTTCTACTCTTGGTGAATATTCTGTTTAGAGGGCAGTGTACTGTAACTGCAAGACAAAACCCTGGCTTTGTGCTAGCCCTGCCACTGACCCATCTGTGTAATTGCCACAGATCGCTGGTTTGTGAAATGGAGATGAGAAAGGGACAACCTCACACGCGCGCGGCACCCGCACCAGCAGCAGAAGGCACACGGCAGCTCAGGAGGTTTCCTCCACTCCATTCTCTTAAAAATCCTTAATCTACATTAAGTTCTTTGAGGTCCTTAAATAATTGAGGCTCTTTCCATGGGGCACTTTGCATCAATTCCCTATGGGGCATAAAGGGAAAGGAAATAATTTTTGGAAATACTAGGAATGTAACATAACCAACATTCTTACTATTTTAACTTTATCCAGATTTACCTTCTTCAAAGCAGACCAATAAAAGATGTATTCTATTACAGTGGAAAAGTGTAGGCATACAAAAGAAACTATAACTTAAGTTCTGCAAACAAACCAAACCCCAAATCCCAGATGGATTTATCCATATCTGCAGCCCATCATCAGTCCAGACACCACTTCCAACCTGTTCATGAGCCTTTCCCAACATGAGTAGCTTTCATTGAAGTTCCACTGCAGCAAGCTGAGCTACACAGACAAATCACAAATTAATGAAAGCGCTAAGTATTATCCTTCAGATGCTCTGCTATAAAAGCCAGGCTCATCTTCAGCTTTAGTCAATCCAGTTCCAGAAGCTGTTGCAGGTCACAAGGAAACTTCCATTGCGCAGAGCAATGTCACACTGGAGGATGACACCAAACACAAGAGTACATTCTGTGCAGGGCAAGTAATCTGGACAGAGTGGATGTCAGCATTGGGATATGTGATCTGGCCATGACACAGTTATTTCAAAATTCAGGAGCAAAGGAAAATATCTTAATATTAAAATCTTGGCAGGTATAATAAAATAGATAAATAAAACAGGTTGTGAAATCTCAGTCCGTGAACCTTACTAATAGATTAAGTTCTTATGACTGGATTACAAATAAAGACATTTAAAAAGCATGTCTTTGAGGGAAGGGGAGTTATTCTTTTTTAATTTTGGAGGAGGATCAAAGGAGGAGGACCAGGATGAGAAACTGCCTGCAAATCTCAGTACAACAGGAAAGAAAGAAAGAAAGAAGAAAAACCTCACATAAAGCCAAGAAGCAAACAGATAAATGGAGAGAAAAAAATCCCTCCCTCTTTCATCATCTTCTCTTAAGTTTCAGGCAGAATTTCTCTTAAATTGTAGGCTTGGAACAAAAAAGAGATGGGGCATTTGTAATCACAATGGAAGCAAGGGAATATATCAATACAGCTCTAGGCACAAATGCATTAGCTGGGACAGCAAGCCCACTGCCTAAGCCTGCCACCACAACTCCCTGCCCTGGCCATAAATTAGTCTTAACATAATGGGAAGCATCATCATCACAGAAGAGGTAGACCTTGCCTCTGGGAGCCAAACAGCAAAATATGTCAAGAGGAGAGAGGAGAAGAAATTCCAGCACCAATCTCCAGCTGCCAGAACCTCTGGCGAGTCTCTGAGCTGGGACTCTTGTGCTCCTTCTGCTACTGGCACAGATGCTCCACATGGCCCCTGGCAAGGGGAGGGACACAGGGATTTGGCAATGCCTTGTGGTGTTTTTTTTAATATCACTTAAAGCCTTTCTGAAATCTCCTTTCAAACTACAGCAGAGCAAGGGACAGATAATTAAAAATAAAATGAAGTTTTCATCTGTTTCATCAAGATCAAAGGAGAAGGTAAAGGATCATGTGTGGGTCCTGGGGGACCTGTGCTCCCCAGGAGCACAGCTATTGTCATAAGACATGGATCTGTATTTTATTCAGACAGTTTTGCTTAACAGAATAAGCTAAGATGCATCATCTCATTTTCATAAGGGGCCTCAGGGCACAGAGTAAAAACACCCATGCTCCTGAACAAGTAAGAGCATTTAAATATAAAAGCATGAGGGGGAAAAAAGGTAGAGCAGAAGGCAGAGCACTCTGTCCAGCTACAGAGACTAATGAACGATGACCCAGGTTCATTTACCACCATCTAACTGAACTTCCTTAGTGTAAGCAGGGCTTGGGATAAATTGGGACATTTATTTCAGCTGACAGGACCAGAGTAAACAAGTAGATGCTTTTTAATTTCTCCTTTTAGTTAGGGGACCATAAAAAGTCCAGGGAAAAGAAACTACATAGAAGATTTAGATTGGCACAAGAAATTTAATGTTGCCATCTGAGCAAAGGTTTGTCTTAAGAAGTGAAAAGAAGCTTTTTAAGTTCAGAATGGCTCATCCTTAAAGAAAAGAACAACTTTTACTCTTGTACACATCCCTGCTCTCTTTTCTGCCCGCATGCTGGTGTCCTGAGCACCCCTTTTTTCTCTCTTCACAAAAGTAGCAGTGGTTTAAAATCCTCTTGCATCTTGTGAGAAAAACAAAACAAACACCATCACCACTAGTTAAACTAAAACTGGAACACTGAGATCTGTGTGTAAGTTTGGCCCTTCAAATCCCTCACTAAACACTTAAAAATGACCTAATTTTAAACACTCAACTTCCTTTCATTCCATTTAAATTGCGGAGCTGGACTAGCTAGAATACTGACTGCAGCTGCCTGCATCATCAACCCAAGGAAACTACAGCCCTGATATCACACCTGAAGCAGCACTTCTAATTCAAAGACAATTAAAGAAGGGGTTAAGAACACCTTAGGTACTTTATCTCTGAGCAAAATAACACCACCCTGTCTCACACAGAAAGGATATGCCAAGGAAAACCAGTTATCAGAATGCCATGCATGAGTCTGTCTGCTAAGCAGGAACATAGGGAAGAGTCCATGCCATCATCATTTAAAAAAATTAAGCAGCACTGTGACACGTGTGTAATGTAACCAGGACTTTACACACAACATCAACTTGTGCTATCTATAGGAAGTGTTCCCTTTATGGAGGATAATGCCTTGGCTCTCATGAGTTATATCAGTTTTTCATCAAATTTTATCTCACTTTTTATTGCTCTTGTTTAAGCCTTTAGGAATCAAAGTTCTTCCAAAACCTTTCCCTGATATAGAAAAAAAGCCAGAAGCCTTAGGAGTTTGCTGTATATACTACTTTCCTTGCAGCTATCTCTGCTGAAGACTTTTTTAATTACAAAATGGCTTTTGGAAGGCACAGGAGTGGTTCAGCAAATTACTGCCTAGAGCACAGTATAAAACCCAATGCCAACAAGGGGGCACGTTCAGAATTTCAGTCTTGAAGGTCAGAAATACCAACTGTAATGAAAGATGGTTCGATTTCAAAGTGCTAGATGACAGCTGTGGTCCAGAGATTTTTTGTCAGATGTGCAGGAAGGCAGAATCCTAAAGAGGAGAAATTGGTGCATGCACATCTGGTAGAACAGCATCCCATGATTTCCTAGGGCATAATAAGGTTTTAAAAGGCAGGTTTCAAAAAGGCAGGTTTCAAAAAGGCAGAAAAAAAATATATCAATACATATGAAACTTCTTTATAAGCAGTTAAAAAATTCACTGTCTTGTTCTTGGATCCAGTCCATAGCCTGGAGACAACTGTGGAATGCCTCACTCAACATCAGTGATCAAGGTCTGAAGAGCTGCATTATAGTGAGAGAAGAACAGGAACTCTACATAGAGCAATCCTTCATATATATAGATCTAAATTTCATTTCTCATGTGGGAGGAGGGAGACTAGCTCTCTCACTTTGGAAGAACTTGAGTCAAAGATACATACTATTATTAAGAGTTACACTAATGCATTTGATTGAACCTGCAGAATTCTAGTCATCACAAAAAATAAGTAAAAAAACCAAACAGTGGAGACTCTGGAACTTTACAGTGTAAGGTATATACTGCTTTTCAGACTTTTTTCCCTGATAATTTCTGATCATGACCAAATGTATGAAGAATCTCTGATAAGTTCAAAGCAATATTTTCAAATTAAAAGTCATGTTTTCATTCTAGCTACAACTCAACATACATTTTCCATTAAGAAATGCTGCCAAATTTTATCACTTAATTTGAAAAAATTCTCATTTTTCTTAGTGTGCAAATTGCTACATTCCAAGCACATCCTACACAGCCTGGCCACATTAACATATTCTAATAAAGCTTAGCAGATATCGTTTTCACTTGTCCTGCAAATCAATATGACAAGGAGGAACGTTGCCTATGATGCTATTAGAAATATTTAGAAAAGGTACAAACATTAATAACTCAGTGATATAGGACTTGTCTGTTTTTCTTCTCTCAAATTATATCCTCAGTCATTCATTCCATTCTTTAATGTCAGAGCCTATTGTCAAACAGATCATGTGTCATTTTTGCCTAATAATTACCTTTAATTGCCTTTTAATTGCAAGTTCATCACTTTTGCATTTTCAGTCCATACTTTTTCAGGGAGTTCAGCTCCAGTCTTTCCTCACCCTGGTTTACTTAGTTGCATAATACAACCTTATTAAAGATTACAGTCTGCTGCAAATGGCTTTCTTCTGCCTGGAACTACAGAAAGAACTGAACTAAGGCAGGCAGCATTTCAACAATAAGTCAGACTAATTCCAGCAAGGCAAACTAAATAATTTTCTGTCCCAATTACTTTGGATAATCTTGAATTTAGTCTTATGCCATCCCTCTATGCAGTATTTTGCCATGAACTGGAGACTTACTAATGCACCCTGACCTGCTTAATTGGAAGCTGAAGCATAATTGATATCAAAACAGATATCAGAGGAAAACGTTAGCCAGTTCACCAGATTTCCCATGCCCACAAAACTTCAAGTGACTCATTAAGAAATTACTGTAAGAAATGAGATACAGAAGAGCAGTGACATCCTAATTAACAGAACAGGAAACACATAATCAGCAGGAGAACCATTTTGTGTAGGGGTGCACTGTGAGATTTTTCAAGTAAATAAGGCAAATGCTGTGCCCAAACTCACACTTCCCTGCATTGATGGTGCAGTTTTCTCAATACCACATAAACTACTGGGAGTTTAAATAAATCTTCCCAACAGTCAAGTCTTAGTAATCTGCCTATCAAAAATAGATCAGTTTAAAAGATGTTTGAAATCTTAACCTCATCTCTTGAGATTATATCCACCTCCTGTTTCATTTATTTAAAAAATACTTTTGCTCCATTGCAGAAGAATGTATTTTAACCAGAAATAGGCCAAGACTAAAAGATTTCTTCCAAGCCCTTAACAATTCAGGTGGGGCACCCTTCCAAATCTGCTTTGGATGCAAGTCAAATGCAAAACTGGAGAAAAACTGTTCTCTTGTTCCAGTTCAAATATGGACAAAGTCTCAAAATCTGTCTTGAGACAATGAACATGTGCCTCAAATGAAACATAATTAAAAATACTGTTCTCCTTCATCTCCTATTTTAATTCTTTGTAGACAGTCCCACTTTGCAGTCTTGCACCATTTCACCCAGCACTGCTGATGGTCCACATGACACTAAAGCAAAACCATCTCCTCTTTCCAGCACTTTTTCCTGTTCCAACCCAGATTTAACACTTCACCAAAATATGGTGATCCCTTCCATTTCCAAAGTAGATTCCCAGGGATTAGTACACATAGATTTATGAATCAACACATAGGAGGTTTAATGTGAGAAGTTCCTCCCTTTCTGTAACCTCACTCCATATTCTCAGGTACAGGAACTACACTGGAATAGAGTCATATAGAAAATCATTAATTAATGCCTTAATCCATCCCACAGGAGACTAGCAGAGGATTTATTTTCTGCAAAACCCTGCTATAAGAAAGGCTGATCTACACTTACCACGTGTTTAAAATCAGCAGTTTTTCCTCCTTCATTAACCCTCATTCATTTTCACTTCCACCTCATAAAAATCACTTGCAAAAACCCCAAAAATATCAGATTAATAAAAACAAAGCAAATCTGACTTGCACAGGGTTTCTTGTATCATGACCACCTTCCTCACCCCAGCAGCTGCCTCGGAGCCTGACCACACGTGGGTGATGCCAGCCACCTCCCTGCTTCCCGCAGCGACCGCTTCCCGCTCAGCCCCGCCACGCCCGGGAGTGGGGCAGGTAAAGGGACACAGAACAAAGTTATTCCTCACCCAAATATATCAGCTGTGCACAAAAGCACCCGTGAGCAACTTGTTATTTGGGTGGCAACTAACCTCTCCTGTAATGTTATAAGGAAAATGGTAAGTTCAATTCTTTAAAAGCTTAAGAGTTCAGCGTAACATATAAGGAACAATTTTTTTCCCCTACAACAATCTGCTCTTTGGCACTGCCTCAGAATACTTTACTGCCACGTCTTACTTTGAAATGGGAGGATGCCAAGAATGAGATAAGTGCAGACATCCATGACTGGGAAACACGAGTGAAAGGCCTTCTCCAGAGCCAATTACAGCCTTTGACACACAAGCACTTTAAAAAAGAAGAAAAAAAACCCCAAACTTAAACTAAACAAACAAAGTAAAAGCAACAGTAAATTTCTCTCTCTGCATTCAAGTAGAAACTGAACATTTATTTCTTTAGATTAAAAGGCTCTCTTTCTTTCTTAATTAAAAGCTTCAAAATATCCAGCCAAATTGAAATAAAGCATTTGTTTCTTCAGAATATGATTCTTAATTGTCAAAAAAATACAAATGCCTGCATTATTACATTAAGAAGAGATTATTCCTTATCTGCTATTCAATGAACGGAAACCCAGATTACAGCTGAGACTTGCATGAGATACAACTGTTGTAGTGGCCAGATTTGTGTCCTGACAGTTCCATTTGGCTTTTGTCTTCCTTAAATGTCTGATAGCACTTTACCATATAATTTTATCAGCAGTTTTTTCCACTACTAAATACTGTAGTCAAGATTACAAAAAAAATGGCAATGTGACCACAGTCTTCATTTGAAACATTTTAGTTTGGCATATTTCCTTTTGGAAAAGGAAGAGCTAACTTAAGTCAATTAGGGAAAACATGGTATGAATACTTTATAAACTATCAGGGAAAAAAAAACTGAGTGAAATTAAATAAGCCACAGCAAGTAATTGGCTATTTAGATTCAGCTTCATACACACTTAAGCCTATCAAGGATCCCAAACTGACCCATTCTGCATCCACCATTCTTGCCTGATTAGAAAAATCCAGGTGCACGAAGCCAGAAGTGAGCAGGGGAAGGTCCATATAACAGAATGACAACACCAAGGTATGAAATGATTTTCACTCAAATGAAAACAGCTCTGAAATCTCTAAAATCAAGCAAGTTCATGAGTGAATATCTTTCCACCAGCAGATCAAATGAAACTGAAAATTACCTTCAAATAACAGTAGAAATGTGCTTTAGCTCCTTTTTCTCTTACCTGACCTGTTCACATTGCCTCATCCAAGAGCTCTAGCAACTTCAAAGTCCTCGCTTCCACTTTTCCTTTTTTTTGCCAAGAACAGTGATGCTCACCACTGCTATTGCAGAGGGCAGATATAGATAATTTAAATATATATATGTTTTTAAAGCATTAAAAACAAACCCTAATCAAGCCATTTTGGAATGAGTTGGGGCCAAATTCAGAAGAGGACAGTGAAGCCCAGCACACAACTTCACTTCCTCTGGAGCCTATGAAGGAGAACCAACAAAAGCCAACAGTTCAGAAACTCAGGTGTGTGGGGTTACACATCCAAAGGTATTCACCCACCAAAGAGGCAGGTGGGATTTGCAAAGCCCCAGCTCCAGTGAGTTAGATACTTAAACCCCATGAGGTCAAGAGAACTAAGACCATAGCTCAGGTGAGTGTGGAAGTGTTACTAGGTACCATGCTTGGTTTTTATTTCCCTGTATAACTCTACAAAAACTCAAAATCCACCATAAATTTGAGAATCAGTGGAAGTTTCAAACTCCTGCTTTTCTGAGGGTTGATCTGGGTCTCTTAGGCTGGCTGCAGCACAACTTCAGGTGATTTTGTGGTTTGTGATGTCCAAGAGATCAATCAGCAGCATCATAAACATTCTTGGTGATATTAGAAATAAAAGGTGAAGGACCATATCAATATTTTTCTGAACATTTTTCTGAGTGCAAAAACACTCCAAAAGAAGCTAAGGCAGAGCCCTCACAGCTGCTGCAGCATTGGCTCAGCAATGGGAAAGGGGCAGGAACCCTGACGAGAGGGAGAATCCAAAAAATGAGTGAATTGGTTTTATTCAAAGTTTCCACACAGAGGAGAATTTACCTTTGGCCTGAAACCAGGAATGAAAAACTCAGTCCAAAAAGAATGCTTTGGCCAGGGCCACGTACAGCTTGAAAAGGGGGCTTCTTGTGAGAGCTGGAGCACTGTGGTTTGTCTGGCATCTGCTATCACATGTTTTGCATTTTCCTTTCTTAATGACATTATGCTCCCTGTAAGTACTGGAAGTAACAGAGATTTACTTATTTTACCCATTTTTCCCATATGTTCTAGAGGTCCACTAGCATCATTTGCCAATTTATTCCATTTTATAAGTATTTAAGGGATTTTGAATGTACAATAGTCTAAACTGTTCAGCCCAAATTTCATTTCATCAATGTTTTATGTCCATTATCTGTGAGTTCCACAAAAAGAGTCAATTGTCTTTAACAAAAGGTGGTACTTGGACCAATATTCAGTATAATGTTTCAAGCACACTGAAATATAATGATATACACAGACTACTCCAAGAAACCTCCCTTTTCAAGAATTTTCCATAAATCTTAACCCAGAAACTGAAAGATGGGGTTTTTTTTCAAAAGGAAAGAGCAATATGTACTTGGTAACGTCTATGCAGAAGATTAAAATAAAGACTATATATAAAGAAAAACATAACCCTGATGCCTGATAAAAAGAAAATTATTATTAAGTAACTTTCATCTGTTGGCTTTTAATTATACTGGCCCAAATAATTGAATAATTCTCAATTTCAAAATTGTTGCAACCACTTCATTATGAAAGTAACATAATACTATAGTCACTTTTTGCTGGACTCAGCCAAGCTGACCTCTCTCAAGCCACCACAGCATTGCTGCTTCCACTGATTTCCTACAAATGGGAAAGAGAGGGATGCTTTACTACCTCTTCCTCACATGGCTCATGTCTATGGTCTGGGGAAGGCTAAAAGAGGGAGATCAAACAACCACTGGGGCAGGAGGTTGCATATGCCACATTTGGTCCACTTCTTCTTATGACCCAAAAACTGTCTCTCCAACCACCCCCAACTTTACCCTCTCCTTATGTGGGGAGGCTGAACCAGCACCCTTCAAGGAGCTGCCAGGCAGAAGGAACCCAAGGAACTGCAGCTCATCAGCAGCTCAGAAGGTGACAGTCCCAGCAAGGGAGAAAGGCAGCAGACACAAATGTTGGGACACTGAAGTCCCGAATTTCCTTCTCTCAGAAGCAGTGGGTGATGCTGCATTCAGTTTGGGCCTCAACATGCAGAAGAGAATGAAATCACAGGGAGCATCAAGGAAGGGACAAACACTTTAGAACTCTTCATGTAAGAACAGCTCTGGAAAACAGTAGCACTCCTTACAAACCAGGGGCAAAAAAAGGCAGTACTGAAACTCGGTAATTCCCTCAGCAACAACAGAACAGAACTTTCCCAGTCTTGCAAAGAGGATTTGAAGATGGCATTTATTGTTTTACACTTCAGTGAGCAAAAGATGCAGAAACCTAACAGAAGAGAGCAACAAGTGTATTTACACAGCTAGAATTTCAAGAGGAGCAGCTGTATTTTGAAAGGAAGGAAAGGTCACTTTCTTCTCTGAAACTGGATTTAAGAAACACAGAAAACACCGAGCTTTAGGTTATTTGTATTAAAGATTTGGCTGATTCAGAAGCAAAACAGAAATTCTTTATCTGAAAATTAATGCCTGCAAAGTGACCAGAAGGCTTCAATTTTTTTTTTCCAAAAAGAGATTTTTTTTTATATGAATTATCTCATTTCCTGATTAGCAAACTAAAAGTATGAAATTGTTTTCCCTCTGGCTATATCCCAGCTAGATCAAAGAACTGGCCCAAGAACATACTGTACCAGACCAGTTATGAAGAAAGTCCACAAGAAATTCAAGCATCTACTTCTCATCTCTCCTGATAGAGTTATCACCCCAGAATATAAACATGGGCTCCTCATGCCCCATACTACCCAGATATGTACCCAGATGGTTTTATAACTGGTTTTTGTTGCAGTTATTACTTCAGCACAAACCGTATCTGCTCTGCTTTGGGAGCAGAGTTCATGCCCAGTCCTAGACAAATCACTGAAGTTCATTCCACCATCCTTTCTCTTGCCAGGTCTCACAGGGAAAGGTTTGTCCCATACCTGGATGAACCATCCCCTCTGATGAATACCAGAGGGCCACAGCTCCCCAGGACCTGAGAGTGCCTGTGGGCCAGTGAGTGGCACAGGGACACCCTGTAAGGAGCAGTGCATGGGGGGGATGCTTCAGCACAGTTCCTAAGAGCTAAACATCACTGTGATATCTATTTTAGTGAAGACAGAGGAAAGAATCTACACCCACATCTTTTGAATGCACAGAGTCATCAATAAAAGGAGTCTCCTGCTCCAAGCCATAAAGTCATAAATCAAGGCAAAACAAGCCATTGACCTGTTTTTATTCTTATGTGGAGATGCACCACTGCAGTGAGGGTTCAAGGCCATGACAAGTCCTGCTGCATAAATCAGCTCTCTCCTACGTAATGGTGTGAAGGATAAATCCAAATACACACTGACAGCCAAAACAGGGGAGTGGTATTGTGGTGGGGGGCCACTGGCTGGATGCCAGATGCCCACCAAAGCCAGTCCATCACTCCCCTCCTCAGATGGACAGAGGAGATAAAATATAACAAAATACTCTAGGCTGAGATAAGGACAGAGAGAGATCATTCACCAATTACTGCCACAGGAAAAACTCAACTTGGGGAATATTAATTTAATATATTACCAATCAAATCACAGCATAGTAATGAGAAATAAAACCAAATCTTAAAAACACCTTCTACCTGATCCCTCTGTTCTTCCCAAGCTCAACTTCACTCCTGAATTCTCTGCCTCCTTCCCCACAATGGTGCAGTGGGATGGGGAATGGGGGCTGTGGTCAGTTCATCACACACTGTCTGTGCTGCTCCTTCCTCCTCAGGGGAAGGACACAGCTCCAGTGTGGGCTCCTCCCTGGGCTGCAGGTGGATCTCTGCTCCCCTGTGCTCCTCCATGGGCTGCACGGGGACATCCAGCCCCACCATGGGGAATCTCTGCTCCAGCACCTGCAGCACCTCCTCCCTTTCTTCTGCACTGACCTGGGGGTCTGCAGAGCTCTCACATATTCTCACTCCTCTGACCACAGCTGCAAGTCCTCTTCCCTTCTTCTAAAATATGTTACGAGGCACTACCACCATCACTGATGGGCTCAGCCTTGGCCAGCAGGGAGTCCCTTTTGGAGCCAGTGGCACTGGGGGACATGGGGGAGATTTTAGCAGCTGCTCACAGAAGCCACCCCTCTAGTCCCCACACACACAATACCAAAACCTGGCCTCACAAACCTGATACTAATGCTCCTCTCTGCTTAGAAAAGTAGAGCTACCAGTTCCTAGACACCTCTAGGAAGGTGTCTGCATAAATACTACAAAGACTGAGAAGTGATTATTATCTTCCAGAGAGCAGTGTTAATACAGGCTTTAAAAAGAGATCAATGGGCATTTTTGTATTAGTCACATTTTTGGCAACTCGTCCATATCTGCAAATACATATTTTAAATTATCAAATCAGCAGCCAACCCATACTACAGACAGAAAAAGAAAGACAGTAAAAGCACGTATCATACAATTATATTAGTGCTCCCTCCTGGAGAATGTTTCACAATTATGTCTGGCTAGTCAAACCAATTTCTCTTTACTGCTCACTGGAACACCATCTCTTCTATTTCCTCCAAGCTGACTAGGGCTCTTCTGTACCCCTTCTCCAGTTCTTTTATTTCACAAATGTTTTGCAAATACACTGTCACTTGGATTAGGCTGCACTTAACCTGCAATTACCATTCCCTGGGTTTAAAATGAAAAGCATCAGAGCAATAGAGAGAGATCTGGTGTACATCACTGTCCAAAGCCTGTGCATGTCCAGGGTCAAGAACAACTCTGCTGAACACAGAACAGAGAAGCAGGTGCATCTGAGAAAAGTCAGACAGCCCAAAAACACACAGTGCAGAGAATCAGACACAGAACCCACTGACAAAGAGTCCTGGGGGAAAAACCAGGCTTTGAGTTAGTTGTTGACCTTGGAGCTGGGAGCAGGAACCTGTGTCCCATTGCCTGAGTTCAGTGAGAACTCAAAGAACTTCCTTATTCTTTATAAGCAAGCAGGAGGTACAAAGAATATCTGAGTCCATCAGCTTTCCCTAACTTCAACTGTCTGCAAGAACTTTTGGCAAATCTCACTCATGTCCGAAGAGGCAGCAGTACATGCAAATGCTTTATAGTTTAAAATGTCATATGTTGACGCTGACAAGTTCAAGACATGAGAAGAGGTTCCTATGGAAACACATGCAGTACTGCCTGGAACATAAGGCAACATTTTACATGAGGAATTTTTTAAAAAATCAACCTTTGACCAACAAATTAGTTGGTTGCCAAATTAGGTTTAAGATGGGGAAAAATCAGTTTGTCATTTGCTCTCAGAAAGAAATATTTTTGTTTAGAAACAATAAAGCTAAATGTAATGAAATAATTTCCATTATATATTGGATTATTTTCCTTGTTTCAGAGCAAAAAGTAATTTTATATTGAAAGAGTTTCTTTTGAAGCAAATCCATCTCTATATTCCCATGTGCTGGAGTCTCCATCTAATTTTCTTTTTATAATTAATGAAATCATTTTAATGAATGGTTATGTTCTTTGAAAGGTTAAACCTTTAACTCTTATATAACCTTACTTGCCTGTGTGCCCACATTGGCCAACAGAACAAATATAGGAGTAGAACTGATCAGAAAAGAGCAGGCTTGCGCCCTTGTGCAGTCTGGCAGTTCTCAGTTGCTTCCTGAGCCCTGTTTTATAACATTGTTTGCAACCTGTCACCATTGCAAGGTGACACCTGCCCTTCTGGGGTGTTGCTGTGCAGTGGCATCTTTCAATGCCAATCTCTTCTGCTTCATTCCCTGCCCTCCCAACAAGCACAAGAACAATTCTGAATTCCCCAAATAGCAGGTTTACTCTGCAGGCCTCACAAAAAGCCTGATTCTAAAACACAATTCCTACACACCCATGTACTCAAGGGGAAAAAAACCCTCTCCACTTAATCTTTCTTACATAAATATAAAGCCTTTTGTTTCTCCTTCTGAAAACTTTCTATTAGTTATCCACTGGAAGATTTATCCACAGAGAAGATTTATAAAAAGGGGACACAGGGTTCTACTTCTGACACTTTATTTTTGGAAGCAGAGAAGAGCATTTGAGCTGCTGGGCCTCAGACTGACTCTTTCCTTTCATCTTTTCCTATTTTGGGTATTCTAGAAAATTTCAGTCTACTAGAACATTGATTTATTTGGGAGTTTGGGCCATCACAGAATTGAAAAATGGACTAATCTACAATTCAACTTAAATTACTCTCCAATCTGCAGCTACAGCTGACAAGACCTCATGATTTTTGCAAGTAGAAGGCGAAGATACACTTATAAACACAGAAGATGGGGGTCATGGTATCACCATGGCATGATCAACATTTTTGCCTGATAACTTTAGTAAAAATCTAAACCAAATTGCAGACATCATTTCTTCATAAATACCTGAGAAGTGAAGGTGGGAAAACCTCTTTTTTGCTAAGTTTAAGAGAGGGGGTGCTAGGAAACCTGATGACAAGTATCTGAAATGGAAAAAATCTTATGAACTGGCTTGAGAGCACTGTCCTTCAGTAAATGCAGCAGCAGGCAAACAATGCCAGCAAGTTGTTTTTAGAAAACATCTCATTTAGGGTTGTGCTGTCAAAGACGCCTAAGGAGAACTGACAGCCAAACACAGATGGGCTCCTCACGTCCTGAAAACCTCAGCTGACATGGTTACAGCTGAATCCCAACACATCCAACTTGTTTCAAATGAGGGGTGTTTTCCAGCCATCCCACTGTCATAGGGAAATTCCAGTAAATGCTTTTTGTGAGTGCAGACCTCCTGTCTCAGCAGGCTTTAGGCTCCTGAATTCAAGGGCCACTGCTGCCACCCAGGCAAAGTGGGTCACAGCAAGAGAATGAGGAACAGCATTTCTGAGTTTTAAATGCCAGACCCTTTTAACATCCATCCAGCAGCCCATATAAATTCATTTATTACTGTACTTTTAAGCTGTCTGTACGTGGTTGGGTTTTGGCGAGATCCAGAACAGCCTTTTTTAATTTTATTTTTTAAATAAAACCCACTTTTTATGCAGATCTTCCAGACACATAAGATATTAACTTTTACTTTACGTTCTACTTACAACATCAATAACAGTGAAAAGCTATTTCACTTTTCTTTGGAATCTAGTAAATCTGTGTTCCTTAAGAAGAATACTCAGGCAAAGTAAGTGCAAGTTATTAGTACCCAATTTCAATGTTGTTTAAAACATAATTTTTTCTTCTGTCACACCTCACTTCCCATTTTTTCTTATTATTACCTTGAATAAGGTAATATTTATTGACTAAATATGTGTATGAAAACTTGTAAATAGGCAGTATAAATGTAAGGATCTTTATAAATTCAGTTCTCTTAAAAATCCACCATGTATCTGTGTCAGAAGGACTGAGGCAGAGAAATATGGAAAAGCTCATCTGTAAAGATGCTGAGACTTTGGCTGCAGTTCACTCAACTTCACAGGGTTCATCACAACAGTATTTGGCTCTCCTGTCTTCTGTTTTTTTCACTACTAATGGATACTTTACTATTTAATTAGTGCAGCATGATCCAAATCCCATCAAAGTCAATAAAACTCTTTTCATTTATGTTAACGGGCTTTGGACCAACTCCTGGTTTAATACCAGAGTCAAATAAAACACCCCTAGGAAAAGAACAGATATACCAAGCTTACACTTTAAAGTACAATCTTAAAACCTTCCTAAGGTTTTTACCCACTTTAAAGTAAATCTCATTATTGAACACCTTACAAAACCAGCTGGACAGCTCTTTTTTTGCCAGTCTGATTAAAGTGTCAGAAGGCATCTAAAGGTGTGCAGAGCTTTGCTGTGAAAAGCCTTCCCATGGCAGAGGGTGACACCTTCCTGAAGCTTTTCCTGGGGCACCTGTGCTGTGCAAGGACAGGAGGGTTCACCTTGGGAGGACAGACCTGGCAACAAAACTGTTTAAAAGGTCCTGCCCCAAACACTTGTTCTTTCTCTGGCACCACCACAGTTGTGCCAACACTGGGTCTGCTGGGCTGCTCTGCAGAGAACTTCACCAGTGTCATTCAGCCACTAAGGCTGTGTGGCCACACCTGACCAGGTGGCACCAGGACAGGCAGGGCCCAGCTGAGGGGAGCTCTGTTCAGCAGAGCAGCCAGTTCTAGTGCACCACAGCTGCATCCCCACAACCACTTTAATCAAACCAGCAGGAGAGAGCACCAGCTATTTTTGTCACACAGAGGAGAGAGGAGGCTCTCCTGCTCTTAGACTATACCCCAGTCACTGCAGAAAGCAATGAACCACAAAGCAAGCAAAATGACTCCATGTAAACAGGGAGATTAAACCTTCTCCTGATACTTTTGACCCATTTTGGCAATACCAAGCAAGCCACACAAAGCCACCACATCATTTCTAGCATAACAGCATGCTTTAATTGACTGGCACATTAAACATCAAAATTCTGTGTAAAGTTTGACCACAGAAATCACGTTCAGGAATCACATCCAACCAATGCTGACTCAGCAGCAGAGCCACAGGATCCTTTTTTTAAATCCTCAAAAGCCCAAACAAAAAAACCGAACTTGTGCTGTTGGTTTCAATGCTTTTTTCACTTCACACTACTCCAACCTGGCAGCACAGTAGGCTGGGGGACAAATTTCCTTGAAAACATCTTTGGCAGAATGTTAATAGAGAAAGAAGAAAATTCAGGGTGAGAATGAGAGGTGCTTCAGTCCCTTCTGGGCTGGAGCTGTGACCCTTCCCATGGAATCAATCACAGCAGCTCTGGAGGGGACTGTCCTGCAGCACACCAGGACACGTTGGTGACATGGGCACGTGTCTCCAGCTCCCTGTTCCATCTGCCCAGTGCCTCTGGGCAGCCCTGACCCACCTTGTACTGACACGTGCACTGCCTTGGGAGGTGCCAGAACCCCCGTTTGCTCTCCCACGGAGTCAGAGTCCAGCCCTGCCCTGCAAACTTGCACTGAGGATGAATGGGGACATCACTTCTTGCTTCATTGTCCATTCTAGAGCTACTCATTAAAGGAGAATATTCACTGAGCAAGGATTCTGTTGTGAATTGCCAGTGTTTTCTGCTCCTTCCTGCTGCATGGGCCACTCACAAGCTATTCTCACCACCTCAGCACTCCAGTGCCAGTGCTCAGCATCTTGCCCAGCTGACACTGATCATATGTCTCCAAGTGCTCTTTCTTTTGGCCTTCTTTCTGACACATCCCTTCCTCTCCCCCAAATCCCACAGAGACAATCTCACTTCTCTGAGCACTACACTTCTCCACAGGAACCACAGTGCATTTTTCCCCAGTGAAGGAAGTCTTTCCAGCTCATGAAAAGGAGAGCAGAACTGCCCAGCAGCCCAGCAGCAGCCAGAGAGGAGGGAGATAGACTTCCAAACAATCTGTGCAGCTTTGGAATTCAAACCTGTTCGCTGTGGTGGAGTAAATTCACCAGCTCTTGGCAGCAATTTCAAAGATGGCCTTTTGCTCCACATTCCTCAGCAAAGGAGGGATGCTGACAAGGTCCCTGGCTCTGTGAAGGTGAGGAGTGAGAACCTACAGGCTCAACCATCCCCTAGAACCAGCTCCAGGGAGGACATCATTACAAGGTGAAAGCTGCCTCCACACAGACTAGAAAACACAAGTATTAGGGCTAATCTAGCCAGCGCACCGTGAGATACAGAGGATTAGATTTGACCTGATAGGTCTCTGACGTCAGTGAAAAGTGGTCTTAATATAAACAAATATAAAATGAAAAGAGAAAAAAACCAATGCTTTCCCACAGTGGGATAGCTAGAAGCTACTGTAGAACTTGAAAGTAGTGATTCAATACTCCAAAAATTATAACTTTGGGCTAAAGACTGCATGGAGTTCATTCTGGAAGTGCACTATAAAAGTGTTACCTAAGCACAAATATTTCTTAAACCCACAAGTTAAAGCAAACACCTCTTCAAATCACCCAAAAGGAGCACAAAATTGCCAGAAGCAGCTAAATCCTTCAAAGACCAAAGTATATCCATCACGGATTAATTTCACATTACTAGCATTGCATTTCTTCAACAGTTTTCCTAGTCTTGTCATGATTTCTACAGGCTTGCATAATAACATGAAAATGTCACAAAAATTACGTCAGAATGGCAATCCAGAGGCAGGGAGCCACAAGGCCCTCAGTGAGCTTTGTGTGACAAGAAGCAGTGCCTGCAGCTGTGTCTTTAACCCATCTGCTCATTCGAAACCAAGGATCCTTCAAAGGTCCTGGGATTCCCAATCTCCCTTTCCAGTGCACTTTGCCATTTCCAAAAAACAAACCCTAAATACATTCCTTAGTGAGATCTCATGAAAACATATGCACATTCACAGACCTTGTGTGTCCTGCTGCCTCCCAAGAAGGAGTGTATCTCTTTTCAAACCATGGGAGCCTGTAACCCAGACTGTCGGAGGAGGGCATATCTCCACACGAGTGTGAAAACATCTAATTACATAAGGCCAGGTCCTCAGCTAATGCAAAGTGACAGAGCTCCCAGAAATCCATGGAGATATGATGATGCAGATTAACAGAGGTTTGGCTCATTATAATTCAATGGACCCAACTTCTAATTTTCCCATCTAGTGACAGATTGTTGGAATCCTGACCACCAGAACCCCAGAGTGCAATGGGGAGTTGAAAGGAGATAGCATCAGGGAAAGTAAACTCTAGTTTGGCTGAAAGCATATTTGTGATCCAGGAGTTTCAATTAGCTGTTGCTGAGTTATCACAAAAGTCTGTTGAGCAGATGTGCAATTAGAGTTTTTCTCATGTTGTTCTCTCTTGTGACTTGGGGTTTTTTTGTTGGGGGATTGTATTTGGCGTTTGGGTGGGGTTTTTTGCAAGTGATGCCAGTTTTATTGAGGTCAAAACTAACATCTTATGCAGAGAAAGCTCTTCCCACCACCACGCCCCCAGCAGTGCAGAAGCAAAGAGAGGCAGTGTCAGCAGGAAAATCTTTCTCCTTTCTGGCCTCATCTTCATAGGAATATGGAGACAGAAAAGCTGTCAGAATGAGCCTGCAAATTCAAGGCAGCTGGAATTGCCTCATCCTCCTGGCATGGCCTGGAGGGTTTCTCCTGATCCCTCCCCCTTACTTAATGCATCACCTCTTCTGTGGTGGGGATGTGGTGTGAGGCAGAAGGGGAAGAAGGTTTAGCAGAGCTATTTCAGGTTTAGAGGCACACAGTTCTGTCCTGTTCCACCCAGCACACGGGATATAAACAGCCATGGGAAAAGCTGCACTTGAGCTTCTCATACTCACCTCCCTCCCCAGCACCACTGCATCAGGGGACAGAGAACAAGGTGAAAGACAAGGTTATGATGTGGAATACTCCATGGCCTGCTTTTTGTCCCAAATACTCTGCTAATCAACCTGTCCACACAAAGCCAAACAGAGCCAGTGAAACTAAACACATTCACTTCAGCAGCTTTGGAACAGACCCAAAAATCAGCTACTTGCCATGGGACCTCTCTGGCCCTTATGTAAAACGATGCTGGATCATGACACAAACATTGACAGAAATCTGAGTTTTTTCCTGTGTGATTTTTCTGTTTAGATAAATGCAAGATTACACTGTATTTTCATAGGTTCAGCATTTTTATTCTATTTTATAAGATGTGTATGATTACTGTTGGGCTTAATTTGACTGCAGTGAACTAAGCACTTTATTTTCACAGAAATTCATTACACTTTCCTACTGAGGAGATTAAATTAATTCAAAACATCTTGTAAATGGTCTTGTCTTTCTTTGCTTGTCTATTACTTATCCAGACTGAGTTTCATATTCTTCTTTCAGAGTACTAAATCATCCTTTGATTAATCCCATTTTTACACTTGCTGCTTATGTCAGCCTTAACGTGCTGTAACTTTGAAAACAAATTTAATATTGACAGACACCTCTTAGCACTTACTTGGGAATTAAATATTTTGGTTTACTGATGAATGGTGGATTTGCCATTTTTACAATGAAACCTAAAACTATTCGAAAACTCTGATTTCAAGCTTGGTTATAAATCTGAAATCAATCCAAATTCATCTCTAAACCTTCTTTAAACCTGAGGTACTTAGTGGTATTGAACAGAAGTGGTGTAAAATTTCTGCTTCCGGGATTTGGGGTGGGGCTTTTTTTGCTGACTACAATAGGTAAAAGATTGTGACCCTATGGACGTTCATGGTGCTTTACAGAGAGTGTTTTGTAGTCTGAAAGACACTATTTTATCCAGCTATTACTTTAGGTATATAAAAACTTTTAGACATTTTCAGCCTTGCAAGCTTCAAAGCCTGTCATCTCCCAATATAACTCCTGTCACGTGAGAGTGTTGGCATGTGAAAGGCTCTCACTGAGCCCAGCTCAGCTGTCTTCATCATCAGGTAGAGATTTATTTCTCAAAGACTGTTTCTTAAGCACATTCTGGTTTGCAGCATGCTTTCTGAACAACATCTCTCACATTCCTTCCACAGCTCCTCTTCTTGGAGGAAGAGGAAAGCCTTGCAATTTTAGCACTCAGAAAAATGAAGAAGTATATTCTTCTGCATATGAATTGGATGAACATGATTTACCCAAAAGCCATGGTTTAAAACAAATAAAGCCACTATTAAAACAGTAACCACAGCCTGTGCTGCCACCTACCCTTGGTTAATCTCTGTGTTTTCTGTAGGCTTTTTCCAAAGTGTGGGCTCTGTCCTGGGAATGGGAATGCCCTGCAGGTGATGTGATGGCCATGGGCACCAGTCTTGTACCAGCCTTGGGAGTCACACACTTCACCATGGGACAAAAGCAAGATGCAGCTGCTTAGGGCAAGTACTGGATGTTAGTTCTCCCTTTTGCATATGGGGGAAAGAGCAGAGAAATGAGAATCACAGAACCACAGAATCATTTAGGCTGCAAGAGACTTGGAAGATCTCTAAGTCCAACTGTTAACACAGGACTGTCAAGTCCACACCAAACCATGGCCCCAGGTGCCACATCTGTACCTCCCTGAGCAGCCTGTTCCAAGGTTCCAAGGTTTGACAGCCCTTTTGGTGAAGAAGTTTTTCCTAACATCTAATCTAAAAATTCAGCAAGTGTTTTCCCCTCTTCCTTTCTAAATTCTATCATTTTACTGTACTTGAATTAAAATGTAAATGGTGCATTACTATGCTTAGCTCTTGAAACAGTTTTACTCCCAAGAAAGTAAGCCTTTCTTTCCTGTTGGACTCGATGTATTATTTTGACTTTCTCCGTTCTATACTCTACAATACTCATTAAACCATGCCAAAAAAGCTCATGTTCAGAAACAAAACTTGAAAGAGAAATCCCTCCCACGGATTGTGCAAGAGTAGCCTTGAGTCTGCAGGGCCCATCCTGGGTGTGTGGTGTGAAGGTGGTGGGTGGGTTTGCCAGAGGGGGCTGATGCATGTCCAGTGGAGCTCTGGACATGCTGGAAGCTGCTGCTGCAGCCCAGCAGCCCCCAGGGCACAGAGGGAAGAGGAGAGGTGAAAGAGGGACTGCCCACAACCTTGGGAAGCAGGCACGGCAGCAGGCTGAGAGAGCTGCACTCAGGGTTGCTGCAGAAATTTGCTGTATCATTCACAAAATTCAATGCCCCCTGCCATTTCATGGACTGCTTCTTGTCAGGATTGTAAGTGATGGGGCAAAAGAAGAGAGCTCCTGGCCAGCCTGCTCATTAGCCAGCCTGCTCATTAGCCATGCAGGTTTTTCTCCACACATCCACTTCATTATTCTTACAGTAACAGTAAATCAGAAAACACATTAATAAAGGCTTAAAGACTCAGGGCCTACATCAAGCTGTGGCTCTGTGCTACCCTAAACCTCAGGTAGATATTTTGATTTCATGTTTTTCAAAAAACAGCTTAAATGTTCACCATATGCCAGGTATTTCCTTCCAGCTTTCTTGCCTCAAAAAACTGTAAAAATAATTCACCTTCATTACAGGGCAATAACAGCAACCTATAGTCCACACACTTAGTGAAGAGAAATAACTTAAATGCATAAATTAGCTGTATCTAGTTACAGGTAGAAGGAGCTCTTCTTATGCATAGATACCAGTGATGTCCACTGACTTTCTCATTACAGGATTAGTAGGCTTCACACTTAATTTCAGTGGAAAATAGATTGTAATTTGTCCCCTGAGGTCCACGAGGCTAGAGGTTAAATGCTGGGAAAAAGCAGTCTGACCATATAATGAAATTCAAACACAGAGGTGGCAACTATAGGAAAAGTTAAAGGAAATGACAGTAGGAAAGAAGTTAAAGTAGCTGTATTTATAGCTCACCACATCAAAAGAAAAGTGGCAACATTGAACTTTGCAGGTGGAAGAGTCAGAAAGTACCAGGGACTCTACACAATTCCATCCTCTAAATTCTCCACAGAGAGCTGCACAAGTGAAGAATTAGTAGTGTCTTTATTTCAAAAATAAGGGTCACAAACGCAGCAATAAAGGGGCAAAATACTAAATTTTATGTAAGCCAATTTAAAAGGAAAAAAAATATATATAAACTTGACAGTTAACACTGAAAAACTTCAACACACTTGGGATGCCAAGACCAAAAAGTAGCAGCAAGTTGTACAAATGGGACTTCCATTTCAGGAAGGCAAAGATTTGGAAAACAAACAGATCAGTAGATGCAGCCCTACAAGGGGCATGAAGTGGGGGGAAATGCAAGTGTATAAATTAATGGTGAAGCAGGTTCTCTCTGTGGCATTAGAGAGGATAAAATGATACTGAAGTTACCATGGTCAGTAAATGGACCTCCCCCACTTGGGGGGCGGGCAGCCCATGGAACCCACAGCAGTGCACAAAGTCTGACAGAGGCACACACAAGACAAAACACACAAGGTGCAAAGAGAAACTCATCTGTACTGTAAAATGACACCTTCAAAACAACATACTTGGGATGATTTTCACTGGCCTGGGGATTTTTGGGACTTCAAGAAAGAGAACTGGCATCTCTGTCATTTCCTTGAGGGAAACACTTTAAAACTCTTTCTTTAAACAAAAAACAGTTACTTAGAAGAAAAAGCAGAAACATTAATGCTGAGATTCACACTTACAACTCCAAGAACTCCAGATCTGAAGAAAGTACCAGACGTTTTGAGACCTGGGAATAACTGAGAAGATCTATAACAGAAGCTGTGATTTAGATATGAGGAAGCAACGTGCTCTTCTGCACTTGAAGAGGACACTCTTCTTTTCAATGTTACAGTTTAATAGAACAGCGCTGAAAATAGCGTGTGAAATGTGGGCCTTTCATTTGCAGACTATTAAAGCTGGGAACCCGCTGTGTCAAGACTCTGCAAACAAAGATGAATTTAAAACACACTCAGATAAAGGGGCTAAAGGAACCAGATGTGATGTGTTAGAGAACTTACTGAAACTTTGGAAGAAAGAAAGCAATAAAGGGACAAGGTGATCCGAAAAGGAAGGTGTGCACATCAGAGCAAGGTTGTGCAACTCCCTGCAAGAGATTCAAGACCTGCTCCCTGGTTCTGTTTTAATCAGACCCAGTATGAGAAATGTCCTAGTGTGCCATTAAGTAATGGCGTGACCTGCTTACAAAGCAACAGTCACCATAAATAAAAAGTACTCAGAAGTAGGTCGAATAAAACACTGGTGTGATCTCTGGAGAAAAGGTCCTGCTCCATGCAACAGCTGGAATTCTGGTTGATCAAAAAAAAATTTTTTTAACTTTCTGTAGCAAGAAGTAAACATAGAACTAACCTGAAATGTGGTAATGCCTTGCCATTTGCAGCAGTCTTGAATTCCCAGGGAACACCCTCGCCACACCACGAAGAAGCAGCGAGCTTGCAGGTAAGTGAGCTAATAGCACTTTTTGAGGGACACACCTCTGGAAGCTAAGAGGGACAGACTTCTCAAAATAGATGTTCTGCTTACCCCAGAAATTAATTATGACCTTATCAAAATTAGTTCCTATATTTGGGTCTTTCAAGATGGGAAGCAGGAGACACTGGGCCTCTTTTCCTCAGATATATAGAGTTTAATATTCTGGTTGGAAAATTAGTTTTTGTGGGATCAAAGGGCATGGTACAGCTGAGGCACTACTACAATGAGGACAATGCAACACAAGGTCAAATAGGACGTAAATACTTATATTTTATCCAAAGGCCTACAACATACCACAAAGATACCAGTTTTGACTGCCTGAGGATACTCTGTCCAGATGGTGTCCACCTGTATGATGTAGGAAATTATTTGCTCTGCTCTCAGATAAAATGTAGGTGAGATGATCCATGCACAGAAGATGCAAAGAAAGAAAAACAGTATTTACTGATGACAGAGTTTCTTTTAAGGACAGCAGAGGATAATTTACTCCAGTCAGAGGCTGAATCATAGTGTTTACACTCTTCGTCTTTCACACCATCACTTTTAAAAGGGAAAGCCTGTGCAATTTACACAGCAGAAGGGTCTGTCCAACTAGGCTTGTGTTGGCCAGGGAAATGAACAGCAGAAAGCCAGAGAATGGGTTACAAAGCAAAGTCTCCATCCTGTGAAAACATGGACATGCTGGAGTGATAGGCATCACAAGAGCTCCATTCCTTTGCCAGGCAACCCAGGTCTTTTAAATGATGTGTGTAGATGGGGACGTGCAGCCAGGCTCTGATTGTGCTACAGTTCACATACATGCTTGGCTTAGCCACGAGGAAACCCCAGCTGAATTCAAAATGCCCTTGAAAAAGGGTTAATGGTGATCCCACTGATCATCTGCAGAGGAAGGGCTGCTGTTTCCTTAATGAGAATGGCTTTTACATTTTGCTCTATACTGTGTCACAGAACTTATTTGCACTTCTTCTGGCACTGTATTACAGTTCTACTTATCAAAAAAGCCCACTGTGAATTTTGCCATTACATTAAAAAATGGAGAAAGAAAAAAAAAANGCAACTTTGGTTTGATTTTGGTTTAATTTAATGAGAAGATGTTCCCAAATGAAAAGATCATATGAGCCCAATTTTGATCTCCTTAAAATGGATGCAACCCCATCATAATGTAAATGCTAAGAATTTAGCATACAGAAAAGGAATTACTGGAATTATTTGTAGCAGGCATCTGTTTAAACTGTCAGGCACTAGACCTGACCAGACTTTGAAGATAATATTGTGCTACCTTGAGCTCTGCTTTTTTACTACATCACAAACCAGTGTAATCCAAAAACCAGATCAAAAAGAAACACGACTAAATTATAAATCCATATGAAAGCAGGAGATGGATGAATAAAAAAAGGAAAAATAACACGGTTACATAAGCATGTCTGCCTTCTCCTGGTATATTCATTGTGAGCAGCTCCTTCACCCTCTTATCCAGGTAAATTACATGTTCCACCTGAAGTGAGTTAGATTCACCTTCAACTCTGTGGGCAGCTCCAAGAAAACACCTCCACCAGGACAGTACATAACAATATAACCTTAAATTTCACTTACTTCAAAGAGATCATGCTCATGCTCAAAGTGAAGAAGAGCTACTCTAAACAAGGCTAGACTTCACAAGGTGTCTTAATTAGACACAAGGTGTCTAAATGCCTTTAGGAATGCAGGGAAGATGGCAGGAGGAAGGGGAGGAAGGTGGGCATTTCACATGGGTAGCTGGAATTGCTCTCAGGAAAATCCGTTGGCTGGATCTGAACATGAAATTCTACATTTACACTTTAGAAATTAGATTATATGAATACAACCCTGTAAAATAAAAACTGAGGGGAAAAGTTTTGTTCTCTGATTTAAAATAGGAAAGAAAATACTCATAATATAAATAATACCTAACAACATCTTGGGACAACTGGCAGATGTGCACTTGTATTGACAGCAGCCAAAGCACCAGCCAGTTCCTGAGGATCCATGACTGGTTAGGAAAGGGAAATGTACCACCACAAACCCACTCAGGTGAGCCCAGGGCTACAGATACTGCAGCATTAGGCATGAGTCGAAAAAGCACTGCTGGTGTCCCAAGCATTTCTAGAAGAAACAGAGCCTGGGCAAGCAGCCAGCCAGCCAGCAGGCTGCTCAAAAACAGTTTGGGAGGGTTAGCACAGAGCACAGGAAAGACTGAAATGCTGTAGAGCAAACCCTGCCTGGTTCATCACAAGAAGAAACAAGTCCACTGCACTTGTAAGGTGTCTGTCTTGGTACCCCCAGCCATGTAATGCTTACAGCTCATTTAGAGAACTAACAACCAGAGATGGCTCAGTTTCTGTATGTCTTCTTCTAATAACTTTCCATTTTAGTGACAATACTGTGAAATTTTTGGACAGCTGATCTTTTAGCTTTAAAAAAGGAAGAGGATTATACTAATGGAGCCAAACTAGGACACCATGATGTGTTTCTGAAATTGATGTTCCCTCCTTTGCTTCAGTGGGTGCAATCAGATCACATTGATTGTTCATCATGGAGTAGTGATCCTCAGTCTTCTCAGTCCTGTCAGTACATCTGACTCTGCACTGCAGCCTAAGTTAATCATGTGTTCATTATCCACTTCAGATGTGCTGTTGATATTGTGTTTTTCCTGTCTAAGTAGACATTCTAGCTCACAAACTACAAATGTCATGAGGAGACTGGGAGGGAGTTCATGTCTCTGAATTTCCACAACCAAATAGTGCCATCCTGCTAACCTGAAGAAGACCTTTTTGGCACATCTGCCTCAAGAACTGCAGAAGTATTTATCAAAAATCTAGATGTGTAGAGTCCTTCTACCATGGCAGGTTCCTCTGCTGAGGTGAAGACAGTTCCCATAGTTACGCAATAATCTGGAAGGATTAACATAATCCTAATTTTTTGCTGCTTTATAGCATTTTTTATAGCCTCCAACCACTCTCCTTCACAACCCTTGGAGAGGACAGCCAGCTCCCTCATCCTCCAACTGCATCCACAAGTAAGAATCTGGCCAAGGACCAAGAACATACTCAAAGCACAACACCTTCCACTACAGCCTGCAGGCCATGGAGAGCTGACCATGCTTGTTCTGCCCACTCAGGGGAGAAATAGTTTGAATGCTGTCAGGCCAAACAAGATGGTAACAAGTTGTCCTGAGTGTTTTATCTTAAGTGGGAAAGCTTTCACAGTACTTTTATTTTAATGTGGTAAAAATCACATTCATAATTCAGAAAGCTGTTAAAAATCTATTGATTAGCTTTAACTTTGATTCTTCATCCACAATTTTTAATGACCCACTCAGTTCTGACAACACACCTAGATTGCATACTTCAGAAGTTCTCTTCATCTGCCTCAGATTTGATTTCTAGGTCAATAAATTTTTCGTTGACTTCTGATACAGAAAAATGTGAGTACCCAAACTAATGCGTATCTCCTCAGTCAGGGCAGCAGATCTTCATCATTTATAGTACAGCTCAAAAGTCCCTTCACAGATCTACTATTTTCATGTAAATTCCTTCCAACAGCTTCTCATTTGGCAATACCAATTCCACCAGTCAGACTCTTCTAAGACAAAAACTGGAAAATAAGACATAGTTGGTAGTGCAGTGCAAACCAAAAGGGCTGCTCAAAGGAAATAACATCAGAAGTTGGCAAGGTGGCAGATGCATTTGCTGACTTAAACCAGATTCAGTCAACAAAAGTTTGCAATGAAAAAATCAAAGTAGGACACTTCAAGTCCAGTATTGTTTCAGCCCTGATGGCTGGTGCAAAAGACAGAAGACCACGAGAAGCATAGACAGATGTCAAACTACCTTCAAAAGCAAGCACTTCAAAAAAAAAAAAATACTAGGAATTAAATTAATCAAGTTTATAATGTAAAACTCTAACACTAACACTTGTCAGTTGATGAGTCAGTTGTAAGAGAGGTCCACCTATCTCCCAGAATTATCCCTATCTCCAGAATAACCTAGAAAATGTGGTGGAAATACTTGGGCCTACTGAAGAAAACTAGGTGTGAAGTAAAAAACAGACATAGAAAACCAGTTGAGAATAGCCTTGTCCATGTCTTTATTCACATCCAAATGTCAATAAACCCAAGAAAAGCATACAGCCCAGTGGTCTCTAAGTATGTCTTGCTGGCTACACATTGCTCCAAGGATTCTTCAATTCTCCTTGCCAAAAAACAAGAAATAAAAGGTAAAAGGAGAGACAATTACAAGCAGTATTAACTTCCATGGTTACTTGCTTATTGTTTCTGTCCACAGAGCAGTGGCTTTTGAAGAAACATTGGTATAATTCCTTTGAGTTCTTGTAATTCTATTGATAATCTGTTTTATACGCTTACCCCACAAGAAAGAAAGAAACTGAGATGGAGGGAAAGGGTAGAGATGGAACATGGTACCCAAGGGACTGGAGTTCAATTTGTTGTTCCAAAACAGATTTACTGCACAATCTCAGGGAAATCTTTACAGCCTAAAGGTATTGAGGCAATGCTTCCTGCAGGAAGGCTTCAGTGACCTGGACAAAAAAAATACATCTCTGCCCTGCAACATCTACCATGTAGATACACCCTGGAAGAAGCAGTAATTCATTTCCAAATGTATTAGCAGAACCACAGAAGTTGTTATTCCATGTGAAAATCATTCAGATTAGAATGTGGCACCTCCCAGCCCAGACCAACTCTCCAGCTTATTCTAATGGAAACAAGAACATGGGAAAAGGCAGGCACACAGGTTGGGCAGACAGGTTGAATACTACAATTCCTTTGGTAGCTTTCTGGATTCCAGTCTTTCATGAGTGCATTTATTATTGCATTGAGGCCTGGCTTCACACCTTTGCATTTGAGATGTTAGAAATGTGAAAAGAGCAGTAGTTTATAAAGTCTTTTCATTTACATTTTCACTTCATTTTATAAATCATTCTCATTCTTTGTCACATGAGGCCTTGGACCTTTAGAGTCTCATCCAAAGTCTGGCTTTAACTCCTGTTCTGTTTTATCATAATTCTTTTGTCTAAATATAAGGAGCCCACACTCAGGCAAGCACTGGAAGGAAGCAGGAACAAGCTCCCCCCTGCCCTTACAGTTAACACCTGTGCTGAGGAGGAGAACACAAGGCAAGGAGTAGCCATCAACAGGGTATTCCTCCACCTTTCAGCACAGATGAACAAGGAAGAAGAGCTTTGGCTCTGCCCCAGTTTTAAAAGTAAAGAGCAAGTAAATCTTGAGCAAGTAAATTTGCCTTGCACAAAATGATCTGTGCTAGACACAGGGAGAGCACAGAACTTTTGCTTCCCCCCCGAGGCAGAACTGCAGGCTCACACTCTGCTCTCTGAATGGCTCCTCTTGCTCAGTCCTAGTGCTTCTCTTACCCTCAGCCAGCTGTCCACATCAAACAACTGCAACATTAAAACCTGCTTCTCAAAACAGGAATGCACATGGCTAGAAGAAACCACAGGAAAGCAAAGACTAAGGGGAAAAGTATTTGATTCCCTTCCATTCCCAGATAGCCAACATACTATCTCCATACATGTCATCTACTTGGCACAGCAAATGAACAACTTCCTATGACTAAATAAATAGAAATACAACTGACTCCTACTGGCTCTTTATGCAGAAGCAGAATGTATTACAATTAAGCAATCTCAAAATTATGAACTCTGAAGGCTACAGCAAGGAAATACAGGCTGGCTAAACTGGTCATTATAAAAAAAAATGCAGCCCCTTTCTCACTAAACAAATTGCTGTGCAGTAATTACTGCTCAAATGACAGTGTGACAGTTTAGGATGTCAGGGACAAACAGTGATAATCTGAGTGCTGAACATGCACTCCAGAACAGAAAGGTGCAGCCAGTTTTAAAACACACAGCTTTGACAAATGTATCACAGGGGGCTGTTTTGCTCATAAAACTCAAAGTCTTCTGCAACTTTTCATCAATCACTTGATTAGGCAATGAAACTCACCAAGTGAAATATCCAAGAAAACAGACTCTGAATAAATTAAAATTTTCCAGGACAAAACCATATTTTACCTATCAAATTTGTTTCCAGGGTAGTCCAGCCCATGATTTGGGATTAACCCTTTCCAACATTTACCCTTGCAGGCTGGAAGTGAGAAGTGGAAGAGCATGCTGGGAGCTTGCCACTTCACCTTCTGGTTTAGAGCATCAGACCCCTCAAGTAACTTAATCACAAATCAACATAAACGCTGTTTTCAGCTGCTCTGTTCCAGAGTAGCTACCTCAGAGCATGTGCTCAAACTTCTAGTGCCACTGTCTGTAAAGCAGCGCTTGGTGCAGCACAGCTATTCCCACACAAGGGAACATTAGTTAATTTGCATTCACAGTTACCATATGAGGTGTGAGTTTCTGACAGTCCACACATTTTATATTTAAAGACTGTAGGAAATTAATATAATTATCTTTGATATAATAACAAAAGTAACTTACCAGTCCATCACAATTGCTGATAGCAACTGAAGCATTTGGCAGATCAGTGATATCCCCAACATAGAGGCAATTCCCATAGAGAGGTTCAATATGAGTCTCCTCAGAGTCCTCCTGCCACTCAACTGTTGCTCCAGGGGCCACGAGCCTGGAGTTTGGCCGCAACCTGAAGTGAAACTCTCTTCCAAAAACAGTGACATTGTAAAATATCTGCTCATTTGCTGCTTCACGTTGCAAGTCCTCCACAGCTCTCCTGAAGCGTGCTTTTGGCGGTCCAGACACCAAGTGGGATAGGAACCTGCCCTCTGAATCGGTGCTTGTGGGGATGACAAGGCTGTACTCCTCTATATTCCTCAGGATTGAATCTTTACAGGGAGAAAGCAAGAGAGGACAGAGATACTAGAACTAAACATATCCCGATGCCGCGGATTTTTATTCCATTATTCATTAGCACAGCAGACACTTACATAAGGCAGATGGACACTGCACTCTTTGCAGGCACTTGGTTCACCTGCATGAAGTGTGCAGAGTTCACTCAAACTTGCCTTTTCTTCCCCAAAATACCAGACGGCAGCGTGAGCCTCCCCACCCTGCCAGGACCCCGCTCCCCCTTGCCCACCCAGCCCGGACTCCGCACCCCGGCACACCCAGGCAGCGACCGGGTCGCCTCGGGGACTTTGGGGGGTTCTCGGGTGGCCAGCGCTGAAGACAGGGCGTTGATTCACTTCGGGACTGCTCGCAGGGCCAGGGGCAGGGGCTGGGTTTGCAGGTGGTAAGCCTGCAAGGCAAAGGCACGTCCCTCAAACTACCCCCGGTGCGGCGGGTTTGAGTCGAGCGGTGACGGGAACGCCGCGGGCAGGGATGGGGAGCGGTCTCAGTGGGGAGCCCGGGAGTTTCGGACGGAGGCGATGGCCCGGGCTAGAGGAGGAGGAGGAGGCAGACGAGCTGCCATGTGTTTCAGCCCGCACGGGGAGCCCCAGGCACCGCTCCCTGCCCGCCGGGGCT
>VZRH01004533.1:781432-837974 GCA_013397555.1 Urocynchramus pylzowi
GGCAGCGCCCGCCCCGCGCCGCGCCCCGCTCCGGGACGGGCCCGCGGCGGGGACGGGAGTCGGCAGGACGCGTGTGGAGGCGAAAAGAAACGCCCCGTACCGGGCTCGGCAGCCCCCGGGCGCTGGGGCAGCGTCCCGCGGGCTGCGCCGTCCCGGCCGTGCATCCATGGGAAACGACCAGACACAGACCAGGCTGACAAACTTAAGGCACCTCGGCAGGAGTTGTGTTGCAGTCTTGGTTTCCAGTTGACAGCAGGGACCCAAATGGAAAAAGTGCCACCAGCAGAGGCAAATCACGGTCAGAGATCTTCATCTGATCCAATAAATTACTCTAAGCAGCCATTTCACAGGAAAAATTGTTAGGGCTATTTGCTAATAAGACTGAAATTGCTTCCTGCAATCTTATATTAAATATCTGCAACTGGAGAGATAGACCCTGAAAGTCTTTAGGAATACTATAAATACAAAGTAGAAGAAGGATTTTTAAATAATTAAAAAATCAAGAGTGGCCCTTATGGTAAAAAACAAGTTATATTTGTTTCCATATGGCCAGGAGAAATGCCATACTGCTTATTCCCTTCAAATAATGTATATATTTACTCAGCTTTTACATTACTAGGATCATCTGCTGTTTTAACCACTTTACTCTTTAACCTTGCAGAATCCTATTAGCCCTTCTTGTGCTCCTGCTGGCCCTGCCAGCCCACAGCCCTACCTACCCCAGGCTGATTCTCACTGTATCTGCATGTGTTAGACCTCTCTGGAAAGCTGCAGGCAATGGCTTCCTGCAGGAAGCTGGTCTTCTGCCAAGGAATTTTCCTGGGTATCCTTGACTATTCTTGCTCCTTTATGACTAAGGGTCCAGCTATTACCTTCCACCCCTATATTATGGATACAAATGAAGGGTATAGAAGAAAAATAACAGCAAGCCAGTCCTTCTCCCTGCCAATGAAGAGAGCTTACGGACCCCAACCCCAATCAGTTGTGGCAGTATATGATTTATGATTTCTGCTTGCTTGGTTTGATGTTCTGGTTTGGCTTTCCCATTTTTTAGGTTAAGGATAAAAAGGGATTGTTCTGAATGATGAGGTAGATCAACATGTACATTGCACTCACACATCCCTTTTCTTATCTTTTCAAATAACCTCCTATTTGGAATTGCTGTCTGCGCCAGCCTTCTCTCAGTTCTTCCTTCTGGTTTGTTTTTATGCTGGGTTTTTTTTTTTTTTTGGGTTTTTTTTTGGGGGGGGGTTGGGGTTTTTTTTAATTATTATTTTTTGTTGTTTTTTGGTTTTTTGTTTGTTTGGTTTGGGTTTGGGTCCATATTGAGCAGCTTCTCTTACTTAAAATCTCATATGCTTTCATCAGTACACAGCTGGTAAACGTCCAACTTCATTTTTATTGGACTTGTATTTTAAGCTGATGATGTGGCTTTTTTATGTTTCATCCATCCCATCCTGCTCAAATTGAAATAACTTCTGCACATAAACTTGAAAGGGAGAGGGGTTGGCCCTCTACATTTGAAATCAAAGTTCTTATTTGTATATGATTCATCCAAAAAAAAAAAATTTACAGAGTAGATTATACAAATACAAAACAACCCAGCCATTAGTTCTACTAATTAAGATGGATTTTTACTCTTAAAAATACTGGAGGTTAGAAAATATGCTTTAATATGGATAACAGCTGTACTGCAGAGTAATGATGTAAACAAAAAGAATCAGTAACTGCTTTCACGCAGTTTATTTCTATAGAGAAACCAAGTTCTGTGTGCACATGTTGTTACCTTATCACATGGAGATAAAAGTTCCATGGCTTGGGGGGACTGTTTTGCAACCTCCTTAAAATTTAAAAAAAAAAAAAAAAGCAAACTGAGAACCAGTGTCAAACAATAGAGCCAGATCTGCAGTTGGTAAAAACTGTGCTTCCACTGCACTCTCTGGACTAAATCCTGATCCCCGCTGAAGCCAGTGAGAGTTTTGCCATTGACTTCAGCAGAGCCAAGATTTTCTGCAGTAGATTCTCAGTGAGATTTAGACCAACTGAGGATGTGCCACATGGCACAGCAATGGGCCTGTTTTCCTTCCACAGGAAAAATGGATGCATGTTTGACCCTGAGGAGGTGGTCCACAGCATGCCAACCACCACAGAGCTCAGAGCAGTGAAATTCAAGAGTCCTTACGTCCCTGGCATTACACCACTGTAGCAGAGAAATTCAGGGAAATATCCTCCTCAAAACTAACTTTCCATTTCCTAAACTGAGCTTCTTGTCACAGACAGCTGAGGTTGTGGTCTGGGTTTCCTTAGTGGGGCATTGCCATGGCTGTCTCCATGGCTTCTATACATGTTACAATCAACCAGAAAAATGTCAGTGTGGAATGTATGGGCTGCTGCATTAATTATAGTCCACAACTCTCTAAATTAATTGGTGCAAATGAAATCACATCATATTTATTTCACTGGAATGAAGGGAGAAGGACTAGGTACTGCAACTGGGCTTGGATAGTTTGATCTGAGAGTGTGGCTGTGCTCTGCCAACCATGACTACAGTCACACAGATGTTTGCCTTCACTGGATACAGGCATACAGAAAGGAGAAAATGATGCTCTATGTGTCCTGAATGAATGCCCACACTGAAGGAAAGGTGCTCCAGCAGCTGAAATACCTGAATTAGTTTCAACCAAGCCAGCAGAGGTATGAACAGCCCTGTAACTGAACTGATATGGGGCTCAGCACAGACTGTGGCGTATTTATTGGATTTACAGATTTTCTAATCCACACCAAGTTTGTGCTATCTGTTCCTGTTCCAGCTAGGGTGCATCTGCATAAACTGCAGCCAGACCTTCCCTTGGAGATGTTCTCACAACATTTAATTTTGCTTAGGAAAATGAATAGATCCTAAGCTTAATCACCAGTACTGCTCTGAAGGTGTTTTAAACACATATAACTGCACATTGCAATGAGAAATATTCTGTATCTGGAATTTCTAGGATCTCTTGCTGTTTTCAAGGGGAAATTACTCTTCCTTTTATTAGTGGGGCTGTGAGGGGAGATGCTGGACTGCAGCACTGTGCCTTCTGCAAAGAGCACACCAACACCTAAGCAGGTAACTTTGAGTCTGCTTATGGTTCAAAGCAGTCCAAGCTCTCAGGTGAGAGTTCCTCAAAAGGGGAATTCTCATTCCTGACCTCCTGATGGGGAAGATGGTACCTGTCTGCACAAGGACTGCGTTTTGCTTGTGTTTCTCATGCAGATGATTGTCTTTGCTCTCACACTTGACTGCCATGCACACTTAGTGGCTATGCAATGTTATAAAGCTTAATAAAAAGGAAGAAAAATTAAAACAGTGCCAGTTCATTTCCTTCACACTTGACATTTCCAGACTTCATATTGTTTGAACCCTTTTGCTATTATGTGGCACTATGATGTACTACCTAGGAAAAAAAGGATGTATTTAATGCTGATTTTGAAGCTGTGCAAGCTAAAAAGCAGTAATTAAAATTGGAACAGTCCTACCTCCCCCCACCCTTTAGAAGGGTAACAAAACAATCTATCACACAAAAAATAGACCAATGGAACTATTAATAAATTATCAAATTATTCAGCTCTTACTAATAATTTCACTTCCACTTCTTTTTTAAGAAAGTGCCAAAGAAATATTCTAAGGTAAGTGAAGTGAAAATGAACCAAATTAAAGCAGTAATACCCAGTCTAGTCTCTTAGATTCTTGGAGTAAGAAATCAGGTAATATTACAGAAGATATTGACATCTTTAACTAATAAAATCCTGCCTTCAACAGAAAACTATTGACTGAAAGTATAAAAGCAGGCATCCCCTCTGCCTGTTCATCCTGAGCTCTCTGAGAACCAGCTCCTACGCCTTTCCCAGGCATGCTCGGTGTGCCCAGGCTCCTCAGGAGACTTGGTGATTCTGCTGAGCCAGGAGCAGCATGGGACTTGCCCCACAATTTCAGGGGCTTTACTTAGAAAAACCTGGGCAGTTTTACATTCCTGGGCCTGTCACTGTTGGACAATGGGACTTAGCTCTCACTTCAGCTGTCGAAGATTCAAGAGCCCATTCTTCCAAGACGGGAGAGCAGCAATTCCTTCCAGCCCTGTTCCATGTGTCACTGCTGGGACACCTGCAGCTGGGACAGTACAAAGGTCCTGCTGCCTGCAGGTCTCTCAGGCCAAGAGATTAACCTGTAAGAAGCTGCTCACACAGGGACCAGCTGTGGGTACCTTCTCAGGTCTGTGCTCATTGGTAACACAGGTTCAAATTCCATCTGTGCTGGGCCAGAGCTGCTGCCTGACTACAGCCTTGCACTTGAACTGTCCACACACACAACTTTGCACTCAGATCCAGGAAAGGAAGTGACAGAACTGCAGGGATGGATCCAAGTTTCCTTCAGCAGCTTCACTATTTGGTTCAGTCACTTTGTCCTGATTTTGTGGTCCATGGTAGATGTTCCATCTTAATTCCCCTTTATGTATTATCTTGACAGAGAAAATGCAAAATTTCATTGTTACCTCTTCTTCCACAAATCATCTTTATTTACCAGCTAGTTGTCTTTTGATAAATATTACAATCTCTCCCCTATGTTTTCACCTTGATTCTTTCTGTTCAGATTTATTGCCTCACTATTAATATTCCAGCCATGTGATTTATCCCAGCATGTTCCCGGAATACTTGCCTTCTCTATATAAATATTTGAATGATCCTAATTTCAACTAATTAGTACTGGGACATTTGATTTCCCTCTTGAAGAATTCTCACCTGCTACTAACCAGTTCTTTTCCAGTATAAGAGACACCTATTTTGAGTGGAAAGAATGGGGCCACTGAATGAACCAAACACTTTTTCAATATTGTTTAGCCTTCTTTGTATTGTTCATGTCAATCTGATGCCAAAATAACTCTCCTAGGTCAGAAATCTCAAAAACATCAAGTACACAGGCAGTGACAATAAAGCATTCCTATCCTGCCTATCAACATGCTTCCAACCTTACAGAAAGACAGGCCTTATTTAATATCTTATTATGCCACAAATTGTTACAATTCACTAAGTTCAAATCTGTGGAAGATCTTGGAAATATAATAAAGTTTGATGGCCCTCAGATCTCTCACTTCCCCTGTCAGCTTTACCTATAAAGGAAGTTTAGGCCCCAGATAAGGGTTTGGGATTTTTTCCCAGTGCAAATATATAATTTTCCCTGAAAAACATTTAGCAACTTTGGCCTAAATATATTGGCTTTGTGCACTATGACTTTTTAAAAAGAGAAGGATCAACATCTTCCAGGAGAAACATTTCTGTAGGAAAAACGTGTTTCTAGTCAACATACTAACTCATTGTTGAGAAACAATTTTGATGGAGCAGTTTCAACCAACAATACTTACAAATTTTTCTGCTAGAAAGAAATCATTTCAGAAGCATTTCAGCCATGAAGATTTCTTCACTCTCCAGAAAAACCACATCACTCCTTCTCACTGATTCACCCACTGCTTATATTAATCGGTCACTTGTTCAGTTTAAGCATTGTTTTAGTGAGTAAAGATACAAATAAAGAGTATATATTAATAAACAAAGCAAAAATATTCCTAATGACTAGTAGCCTCTGAAATAGTTGCTACTAAATCCAAGTACAACCAAAATGCAAGATTATTCCTAAAACAGAAATTTTGAAAATTAACACTTATCAAGGTCTTCAGATTCAATTGTCTTTTCAAATAAAACAAACTTTATTTTCTGGTTGCCTGCTTCACAGCTGCAACTCTGATAATAGGACATCTTAGTAATTTATATCTTCACTAAAAACAAATACCCATTTAAAATAGACTGGGACATTTTCCAGTTTCAGAATCATTATTTGTGTATTTGTATTGAAGTAATGCCTAGAAGGCCCAGCTGAGACTGAGGTCTATTGAGTTAGTAAGACAGTGAAGAAAGTAACCTCCCTAAGTACGAAATTCAATATAGCAGTTTAGTGAAACAAGCACAAAAATAAGGATTTCCATCCCAAAATCCTAACAGGTCGGATAATATTTTAAAAAATCATCTCTGCAGTCCTTATCTATTACTCGTAGGCACACTTTTCAAATAGTATTTATTCTTTACATTTACAAACAGTTTATCTGAATAATTTTATCCTTTAACAACAGAAGTCTTAGGCTAATTCCCTTCTCACCGCCTACTCCATCTCCTCGAGAGATGCCGCGCGTTTGCAACTTACCCTTTTTTATTTTTTTCCCCCCTTAATCATGCTTGCTGGGAGCCATAAAGCTGAAAGGGAGAAAACCGTAAATAATTGCATCTTCAGAGATGAGTTTAAGCTTTAAGCAGTGGCAGAAGTACTGAATTCATGTGCTCCACCACGCTTCATCAGAGAAGGCCTTACAAATTAGGGTAAGGAAAACTTACTACTACCCAGGACCCTATATTTTAAGAGGTTTTTCATCAGTCACAGAAATGATAGACTCTGTAGCTGCTGTTTCAGGGTATAAGTAACACAGAAGGAAAAGCACAGCAGACTACTGGGATCTTATCCAATATGGAATATCTGCAGCCTCAAGTCAAACAAGCTCAGAAGGTTCATGGAATTTGACTCAGTGAGAACTGCCAACTCAGGGGGAAGGTCACAATCACAGTGCCTGAAGGATAAAGGAAAACTATTCTCAGGCTGTTGGGAAATGGGAAGCTTTTGGGAATGTGCATTTTCTACCTTAAAAAAAAGAGAGTTATGTTAAGATTGTGAATTTTGCACTTCCTCTAGCTCCAGTCTCCAAGGCTGCCAAATGATGTGGCACTGCACATGGAAGCTCTACCTAATCCTTCACTCATTCACATGAGGAAATGAGGGCAGGAATTCTTTAGGAACATTTAAAAGCAAGTCACTCGCATCATTCGTCACTAAGAAAAATTTGAGAAAAGGACTAAGAATAGAATAATTTCTATTCACCTTTATCATGCAGGAATTGAATCCCATCCCTGTCTTCTGTTTAATCCCCAAAGAGAACTGACTTGAGTGTGAGCTGGCACTCCTAAGAGTGAACTATAAATTGTGTCACACTAACATCAAAGGAAAATAGCATGGAAAATCTCTAGAAAGCCCAGGGCTATTATTGAAACACATGCAGTAAAACAACCAAATGTTTCTGGCTGTTCTTCAGCTTATTCTTCAAATGACATGTCAGGGTCTAGCCTAATATGAAGAGCTTTAACTTGGGTAAGCCTGCTCTATGTTACACAAAAAAAATTGTTGCTTCAGAAAGTCCAGTTTAGTGGAAATAATAGAGCAAGCTCACAGAAATGGAAATTTAAGGAAACACATTCAGAAAGCATAATAAGAAATAATTTTCACCTGAAAATTCAAAGCTGCAGAAAGCTGGCTTGGTGCAGTAAGTGCAAATCACACATTAGGCATTTCAGTGCCCCAAGGCAACAATGGGAAAACCTTGATGTTTCTAATGACCTTCTTCATTTCATAAATGTAATAAAATCACTTTCAAATGGATATCTTATGTTTAGCAAATTTATAACTGTCTTTTGCTCCACTTTCAACCAATGGCTGACAAGTAGACTGCAGTGTTCAGTCCACGACCTGAAAGCTTGTTAGCAGCCTTCCTTGTTCTTTGGTCCTTTGTATTGATTTCAGAGTATCACAGGGAGTATCTTATGATTGTTCCTGTCCTTTATAGACATATAAATCAAGAGTAAATTCACTGAACTAAGAGCTGTGACCCTCATGTGAAATGGATGTTAATACAATCAGGATCACCTACTGACAACATGGTTTAGAATCATTTCAGCCTGCTGTGCTTACAGCATCCCTGCCTCTAACTTGTAGTTTTGGGCAATTATTTAAGGTGCATTTAATATTCAAACAGCAAAGAATCCCTAAACACAGAAGCAGGTGAAAAACAGGAAGTATATCTACTAAATGTGATACCCTACAATTTATTTCCTCAGGCATCATGGGGCAGTCTGGGGGGTTTTGGGCTGCTTGAGTTTCAGAATAGGTAACCAACTGCAGTGGAGTATTTTACTGATCTGGTTTTATGCTCACAATAATGATGTGATACTACATAAGGGATACTGCATCAATGATCCAAGTGTGTGTGCTGTGCATTCCCTGACAACTATTTCCACCTGAAATAACTTCTGGATTCTGTCTTCTTTAGGCACTGCTGTACATGGATTGCTGAACTTCAAAAGAGGTCCGTGTATCTTGTCTATGTCAAAGATGAGTTCTTTAAAAGCAGAAACAACTCCAGTTTCTGTTCTGTGTTCATGAGTGCAAAGCCTTTCATTTCTCCAAAGCATTTGTGGAAATAGCATGATGGACCTGCAGGACTCCCTGCAGCTTTCTCCAGCTCAAAGGCATGTTGTGGTTGAGTGGAAAGAGCCCTCAGACACCAGAATTAGCTGTGCCTTTGCATATTTGCTTCCAGCATTCCTGTTTGCAAATGTTGAAGATAGTGGCACTCAGTTCTGCCAGGGCAATGCCTGAGTACAAACAAGATCAAACTCTTCCAGTGAAACAGTAGGTAAAATTACATCTGCCTCCTAATTACAACGGATGCAATTCTTGATAGAACATGTCAACTTAATGTTTTACAGTTCAATAAAACTGTAAAATGCCCATCTTCATTAGGTGGCATATTACAAAAGGGTTTCAATAGGGCTAATTTACAAGTAATCTGTCTACACTGAGCTTTGGGCATGTTCTTTAGAGACTAAGAACATAATTTCCACTATAAGAGAGTACAGAGTAACAGGTCCTGCCTAAACTTGGTCAGTTCTTATCACTGGTCAAACTGAAGACACCAGTACAGACCTGTGCATTCATCAGACTCTCTCAGTTCTGAAGACTCCAGGCTTCTGGCCCTCTCTGGAAACATTCCATTCACTACAGAAGAGAATTAAGTAGTTTTTCTTTTTAAATCAAACCTACACAGGCTCGTAATCCATCAGGCAACTTCACGGCGTATACACATCTGCATAATCCTCCTGAAGTTGCATAACTCTCCAGCTGTCCTCATAAAAGGGATTTCATTCTGGGCCTGGCAGGTTTTGCAAGAAGTACATGTTCTGTACAATATGCATGTACCAATGTGCATGATTCTGGGGGAGATTCTTAAAACTAATCAGTTTTTCATCTCTGTACCTTCCCTTTGAAAAACCTGCCTTCCCTGTGGCTGTGTACACACAAATACAGATGAACAAACAAAGGAACAGAAATCAACTACTTTGGTTCTAAAAGTGACTCCAGTTAAATATTTTAACAAGAGTCAAATTTTCTTCTGAATTGTATAATCTCGTAGAAATATGCTTGAAATATCCTATAGAAACATCATACTTATCATGTCAGTAGTTAAATTAATAATTTATCATTATGGTAATCAGGGGGTTTCTCAAATACATATAGGGTGCTAAAATGTATGTAGGATCTCTTAGGACATAGATCTGACTGTAAATTAGGCTGATTATGAAATAAGTTATATCAAGAGCAAAAGGGGAAATGCAACTGGAGCACAATTGGTAAACAAATTTAGAAAAATCCGTGTCCACGAGGAAAAGGAATCTCTTCCTAGAGAGTTTCAAATACCGCTTCCATGACTTCTTCACCCCTTCACTCTAAGTGATTATTCAAACATTATTTGCTACTGAATATGTATATATCAAAATATGAGCAATTCTGATTTTGAGGGACAAGGGAAAAGCAGTTGTTTTTTTTAATGTCTTCAAGAAATCTCCTGTACTCTCCCTCCAGCTGGCCTTGTATTTTAACTAGTACCTCTCATGTTCCACGGGAGAAGAAAGAAAAGCAAATGTTTTTATGACCAGTCTAAGTATTTCTAAAATGCTGTTTTTTCCAAGGTTATCCAAGTTTATAAGACAAAGAATTGTTTTATTCATTTCTGAGTTTCTTTAGAAATTTCCCTATTCCAACATTACCCCCGTCTTACTGATGGTGTTCCATCTGGCTTCAGTCTTAATTGCAATTTTAGCTCAGCCATTCCTATGATATCATAAAAACTTGAAGCTTCTCATGAAGCTGATACTCTCCTATATTTAACTAAATAATGCAAGTGGGAGAGCAAAAGGGAATTAATCTTCAAAACAGATTTCAGTCTTATGGAAACAAAAGGGTGGGCAAGTTCTTAAAACTTCTGCCCTCAAACTGAAGGGAGAAGTGAAGGGCAACCTGAGCTACTGGTGACCAGTGTTACCACACAAACTGATATTTCCTTTACTCTGATTTTTGCTAAACCGAATAATTCTGAAATCTCTCTGAGGCTATTAAATTACTAGATTTGAATTTTGCAGTTCAACCTCTTACAACTTTAATATCATTGCAACAATATCAGTATAAGAGAGGATTAATGTACAGATTCCCTAAAGAAAATGTGCCATTGGTGACTGCAGTGGATTAAGAGCCTTGATTATAAGTAATTATTTAATGCGAAGCAGATTCAAACAAGACCAAAACATATTGTGGTAAATCCTATTAAATACAGTCAATGACTCACTCTTTTGTAAATATCCTACTATTTACATAAACAAGGCAGGATAAACATGGTAAGAAAATGACTGGCAGGGAGTATGGGTATAACTTGCCTAAAATCATACAATAGGTCAGCTAAAAAAATCAAGAATAAACACATCTCAATGGACCATGTAATCGTTACCTCAGAACATAATCTAACATCACCATAATGAATCTGCATTACACTTGAATAAACATTTGTTCACTCTTACAAGGTTTGGTAATTTGATACATCAGAACAGTGAAAGAGCATGCAACTTATGTTAAACATCTGCATTCAATCCTTCCTTAGATATTACATCACATTAGATATTGATCAAAGAATGTGTTAAATGATTGAAGAAATGAAAAAGGGAAAACATACACAAAAGAAAAAAATATATTGATTATTGTTTCAAGGTCAACCATGTGCATGTCTTCACTCTAATAGGGCTAATTATGAAAGAAAATCATTGGTCCATGCTGTTACAATCATTAAATGCTGTTTAAACAAAATGCTACTTATGTCACAATGAAAATAAACTATTTTGCTTAGTTTTACATTTCAATTATCTCAAAATAACTAAATATTACCCTTCATGTGCCAGTGCTCCTGCATATAACATGGTGTTTCTCTTTGAAACAGAGGAGAAGCTGAGCTCCACGGACCTGCACTCAGAACCTACAGGATTTCACATCTGCTGAATCGAGTTTCCAATGCAAAGGTTCTCCTCATCTCATTCAACAGGCTTCTGAACCCACAGTTTCACTCTTCTTCCTAGGAACTCTCTCTAGCTGTGCAGTGATTAATATCTTTCCATTCCTGACATGACATTTTAAATTGTTTGAACTGAGGGACAAGAGAGATTGTTATTGTAACCAATCTGCAGATATTGAGACCTCTCACATCCACCCCATGTGGCTGCTTGGAACATCCTGGCAGCAGCTGCAATAGGAGGCTAGATAATACCAATGGAAAAAAAGCCCTGCATATTTATTTTAAAAATAAGGCATCAAGGGAAATTAAAATTGAGCTGAAAGTTCAGCAATCAATTTGGGTTTGTATACAAGATTGTTTGGAGGCTCATCCACTTTTTACTCTGCAAGCTGATCTTACATCTGCCCATTTGCTCTCTGTGCAAAGTTACAGCTATGGAGACAAAGATACAGCTCACTGTGAGCAGCAGCCCAGGGTGTGCACTGCTCTCCAAAAGAACTGGAAGAAAATGCTGTGGGTTCGGTTTTTTTTTTTTAAATTGAGACAGAGGAGCAGACATTTCCGACTGAGACACAGCAGATGGCTGCCAGAAAATGGTAAAGAATTCAGGAAGATGAAGGGCGAGGCAGCCTGTGGGCTTTGGAAAAGAGACAATAACCCACTAGCAGTTAAAGTGCACTGTATGTGTGGGACAGAAGGGCTTAGAGTGGTAAAAGTGTGCAGGACTCTGTGTCCATGCCCTTTGGTCCTGCTGCAGTCAGCTTCCCCTTGCAAATTCAGTTCTAAACCAATAATTCAGCATTCCATGTATGATGAGGAAATGTGTCTATAAGTGCTCTGCTCTGGCCTCTTTGGCCTCTTTTCAATACAACTGTAACTGGAGCTGTATTTCCTGGGAAAGGTGGCCTTATTCTGGTACAGCAGTTCTGCAAATACTTTTCTGAATATTGCAAACAGTTAGCATTGGAAGGGTTTAGACAATTCCACAGGAAACCCATCTAGCTGTGGAGCTTAAGAAACATTTTATTAGCAGAACTAACAACCTTTATAATAATAATAGGCAAAGTCAGTATTTCCATTCATTTATGTCAGGAGGTGTTGATACAGATGCTTTCTTTTGGAATATATGTTATTGTAATGATCACATTTCAGGAGGGCGGGAGAGGAATTTCTTCTGTAACTACATAAAAAATTCTTGAGCTATCCCTAATACAAACCTTTTTAACTTCTTATTCTGAACTGTTCTGCATCTGTGTATGTGAAGCCTCAAAATAAAGTGTAATGAGATGGAGCAGCACAGGATGGCACATAACAGGTCAAAAGGACATTATTTGCTCACGGCTGAGGTTTAGTGGGTTGTCATTAGAACATGTCCCTTTCTGGGGACTTTTACGGCACTGGTTTCTAGGAGTGCAGAGCACCTACATGGGAAGGTGGATTTTCAGCTTTGCTCAGCTCCTGTTTCAGGGTCTCAGGAGAAAAGCCACGTTTCCTGAGTCCAGCACTGCAATGTTCTCAGCCTCTCCAAGGCAATGGCAAGCTGCTTCATAACCCAATTCCTTCTCATCAAAATATGACAAATCCAGGCTTTTCTGTCTGACTACAGCCCCCAAAAGAACCCCTTCCAGTAAAAATACCCATTCAATGGATTTGATTGTATGAAAAGCCATTTTCTCCCTAATCCATTTGAATACCTGAGGTGATTACCTCCAAATTAGGCAGAAATGCTATGAATGCAAAATACAAAATTCAACAGCTCAGTGAGCTGTTTATTAAACAAGTCCCAAACTTACACCAAATGTAAAGGATAGTTATTGGAGCAGGGGGAATTCCCCACTTAAAAAATAAAAAGACATGAGGTTTCATAGTCTTCTTCGCAGACTGCAAGGCCACATCAACTTCTATTATTCCATGTAAGATAATTTTGTATATCTCTTTCAGAAACACACACAAATAAGAAGACCTTCTGTACATTTTCTGAGAGTAATTTAGTATCTGAAACTACATCCTATGGTCAGTTAGGATTCAGTTAGTGCCTCTTTGAGGGCACTGAATGCAGTGATCCTCTTCAGGATGCATGAGACAGATTAAAGTCAACTCAGCAGAGCATCTGCTTTTACATATTAAGTGGAGAAAGTTCTCCTGTAACTCAAGGGGGCCACAAACATGGGTGAAGAATAAAAAAAAGGCACTATCACCAGCAATTGTTAGCAGTGGCATTCAGCTGAGTACTGATTCTTTAGTATCTGTATTGGCCCTCCTGCAATATTGACAGACAAAAATGCTCAGAGAGTCTCTGCATAGTTGAAAGGTATTGTAAAAATTATGATACTGGGAAGGTTGCTGGATATCTTCTAACACAGAACATCCCACATTATAATCCCAAATCCTTAGTAAAAGCAAACAGAATATTAATTTCCCCATGTTTTCTCACCTGCAAGCATCTGCTCAGGGCCACAAACAGCAGGAAAAAGCTGTTCAGCAGGTCTGTGTTGCTGCAGGCTGGGGAAACAAGAGCTGGGGGCACACAGCTCTCAGCAGCTTCCTGGAATAACATGGGGAGAACTTCCAAAAAGACCCTCTGGCCTATCACTCACTATTGTAGGAGCAGGCTGGAGCTGCACTCCTGCTTTTATTGTCATCTTGATTAACTCTATAGACCAATCAAAGTAACTTGTTCCAACTGTTTTTTTCCAAAACAACTCACATTCTTTGCCACACGTCTGACAAAAACCTAAATTGTTAACAAATGGTTGAGGGCTCAGTCACAATGAAAACAATAATTGCGAGGCGGAAATAACAATAACACAAACACAGCCCGTGCAGTTCTTGCTGGGGTAAATTATTCCTGCAGAGCCATGGAATTGTAACCCAAGGGTATGCAGTGACTTTATTATTTGGCTCACTGATCTCTTACTACGTATTACTCCTGGTATTCATTAGCAACAATGCCCTCTAATAGGTGGTTACAGACAGAGGGAGTGGGGTAGTACTTTTCCTGGGGAGTTCTACCTTAAAAGCACAAGCTTTCCTGTTCAGCATAAGGCCTGGATGGTGCACAGTAATTGCTTATCTCGTTCACAACATATGGTTGCTGGTGAGCACTTCCCAACAGCTGGCATGATCAACTTGTGGCAAAAGATTTTAAATCAGCCCTGCCCATGTTTCAAATACTTGTGTGCTCTTACTTCTCAAAAGATGCCATTTGCATCATCCACGCTGAGGCACAGCCAAGCATCAAACAAAAAAAAAGGCTGGGAATAAACACGCTGACAATATGAGATTAGCTGCCATTCTGCTCACCTACAGAACAGATGTTCAGCTTCCTAGTCACCTAAAATCATCCTCCAGGAGTGCACGGTTTATAGCAAGCTGCCTGTGTCTGAAACATTGCCTGTGTACAGTGGAATCATGGACATATTCAAATAGTTCACAACACACAAGACAGCTATTGTTTCTTTTGTATTACTGTGCTTAGGAAAGGAATTGTTGAAAAGTATATTGAATTGCTGAGGTTTTTAACGATAAGGGACAAAAACAAATGGCAAGAATTAAGTATATAGAAGTAGTGAAAAAAATTATTCTGAAGTAAATGCAGTTGATGCAAAAATACACACTGAAAATACCAGCTATAAATGAATTTTCGAAGTACAATACCTAGTGAGGCTCAGATGTCCTGGAAAACATTATCTTTCAATTCACCAAGGTTTTGCTTTAAATTACACAGTGACTGTGGCAGCTGAACTTTTTTACTGTCCATATACAATTTTAAAGTATAAGGAATTATTAAATATACAATATTTTAGATTTGTCTATTGTGCTCCGACTAATGAAACAATTTTAAAATATAGTCTAACTATAGTATGATAAATTGGAATTAATTTATGTACATTTTAATCTGAGATCAAGTACAACTGTAATCTCTTTTGACCATTTTGCAGACAAGTAATACCTTAGAGTCAAAACCAAATAAACATATGTCATTTTAAATGTGAAAGAAAGCCTTCTAGCCTCTGTTTCAAAACCCCACACTTCCTGCATATTTTTACTTGAATACTTATTATCCTTTATCTCCTACAGCCACTGGAAACAAAGTCACATCTAGGTAGTAAGCACACAAGCAGCCCAAAAACCTATGGAATAAGAAATCAGAAATAAAATGGTCTGGGTTTCTTTCAAGCCTGTCCTGAAGCTGATGCAGATTTGGTCCATGGGAAACATTGTGTCTCCCATGGCTTCCTGCACTTGAGTTTGGTCAGCTCCTATCCCTCAACCTTCCTTCCCTTTGGATTGTCCTCATTACCTTTCATCTGAACATTAATTCTGTCATGTATTGGGCTGAGAATAGGACTGGATTCTAGAAGGCCAGGATCACCTTTCATGTGCTGAGTGAGGGCTCTGGGACTGCCCAGTTTGTGCTACTCATGATCTGCAGGAGTTGCACTGTCCTGACTCTTAATCATTTTTGTTGGTTACCTCTAAATTCCTTTCACATTTCTGCTATTGAGCTGGCCAGAACTGAATTTATCAATTCCTCCAGATATATCAGCTTGCAGTTCTCCAGCTTGAATCTCATTTTGCTTCCTGCACATATTTTTGAGCTCTTTAGATCCCTTTTTATTATTTCTCCTTGCTCGCTTACGCTTGCAACACCTGTCAGTTTAGAGTGTGATTGTACCATTAGAAAGCAGGGCAGCTGCAGAGCAAAGCCCCAGGGAAACTCCAAGCAATATTGGGTCTTAAACTTTTGGAAATTTACCCAGGGCAGAGAGGAAACATCGGGAACAAGTGCCTAAAACAATGTGCCTGCAGATGCAGGGCACACAGTGCTGCTTTGGAACAACAGAGAGAGTCTGTTGCCATCATTTTATCTGAAGTAGCTGCTGCTGGCTGAGTGTGGTTTTACCTGGGCATGAGGGATCCAAAGGCTCTTCATGACCCAGGGAATGAATCTTCCAGGCATTGGCATATACCCATAACATAGTTGTGCCTCTGCATCCTCCCACTGAGTCCTCTGTGGGGAGTACTGAAGTACAAGACAGTTCCTTGAAGCCATAATTTAAGCACGACTGGTTTATTGGTTTTGGGTCTTTTTTGCACTGTAGACATTAAAACATGTATTTGGGGATACTTAAGACTACAAAATGTTACAGCCTGTAAGTTTGGTATTGATTTTAAGAATTTCAGTATTATTTAACTCTGAAATGGAAGCACAGGGATTAAAAGTTTGGGAGATTTTGTTCACACTGGATACATTCCTTTACTCTGTGAGTTTTTATCTGGAGCCTGATGTTCAGTTCTTCCATGACATTTCCCATAGAATTAACTATTCTCCTCATGCCTTATTATTTCCCAAGGCAGGGTGATTATAATACTGATAGCTACCTCCAGGGAGCACTGGGTTTCAATACATGGGACTAACTGGGTCCTTTATCTAACCAGCTGTGAGCACAGCCCACCTGGGCAGGGATGTTTCTTACCCTTGAGGAAAGTCAGACAGTTTAAAGCAGGAACGTTAGCTCTCTCTGAAGAGAGGTGGCTTTTCAGTGGCAATCCATGCTACTGCCTTGAACAAATATCTGCCCAAAAGTTTACATTTATCTCTTTTATTCAGATAATGATCATTTGGGGGTTTTTGCTACTTTTCTATTTCTTGCTAATCCCACAGAAATATGAGTTTACTGAATCAGTTTTCTAATCGATTGTAATTTCTTCTGCTGTCTCTTGAGTAGTAAAACTTTAGGTTCCTAAAAGTCAAAATTCAGTGTAGGAACTTGCGGGGAGTAATTCCTGTTAGAAACTTTTTTGGAAGCATGTGATTTTGAGGGACAAGCCTGCTCCCTGCCCTCCTCCTGCCTTGCAATGAACACTCACTCAGGGCCACTCCCTTGCTCTTCACACTGTCTGTAATTATGGGCTGAGTAAATTGTCAAAGATGTCAATGCATTGACAACAATAAGCTTAGAATCAGTCTATTAAAAACTAAGGACTATGTGTAAAATGCCCCTTTCAATGACAAAATAGAGGAAATTATACCATTCCCTTGACAGAGTCCTCATTCAAAAATAGAACATTTAAGAAATAGCTTTAAAAAGCTCTAATTGTTCATGGGGTGGGTTTGGGGTTTTTTTTGTTGTTTTGTTTTTTCATAATTTGGATAACAGCTTTATAAATAAATTATCTGACTGATCACTCAACTGAATCACCTACCCTAATTAGAGTACAATACATGGTGGAGAATACTATACTGTACATAAAGGTGATTAAAAGAACTCAATTCCTACAACAATCCATCTGTCGTAAATGTATATACTTATATATTAGAATAAATACCTTTGTAGTATTAAAGGGGGTTCCCTGTGGTTTTCCCCATCATGTCTATTCATTAACTATGTTAATTACATTTACTTCAAAATGAATAATTCTCTAATCATTATTAAGAACAGGATAAAGAACAGTTATTTAATAAACAAGGCCCTTCAATTTAATTGATTTTTAAACTGACTTCACAAAGTGACATTTAGTTCTTAAAATTATTCACTCTTTTCTATTTGAATAGTGAGTGTGGCACATAAGGCAGGTGCTCCAAAATACATTGAGTAAAAACCTATTTAAGGAATTAGTCTCTTTTCCCTTCTGCCTCACTTTCCTTTAGAGGTCAGAACTCCCCTATTTCCAATGGCTCTTCATTTTAGGCAGCTATCTGACATTGAACTGTTGTAGAATGGACACCCAATACAGTCAATGGGGTCTGGAGAGGGCATTCAGAGCATCCTCACTACATAACTCTGTTCACAGTATACTTCCCTGATTATGTGCAGGCTCAGAGGTCCTATTGCAGGCAGCTGAATTAAATATCTAAATTTGGATGGTATGAGTAGGTTAACTTTAGTGTCTTGCTTTTGCCATAAAGGAAGCTGAGGGAGACATGGATTTTACTGTAGAATTGGGGTCTTCATAAAACCAGAAAAGCTCAGCAATCTGTGGCTGGAAAAGTATGGCTTAATTCAAAGGAAATATGCTGTTGTTTAAGAGAGTAAGGAGAGCTGATTTAAATTCCTGTTCTGCCACAGACTTTCCCTGTGACCTTAGGCACGTCGCTCAGGGCAAGGTTTTTATGGGCATCTGGACATCCGACTCCAGGGGATTTTAAATAACTAATTTTGCAAATCTAGCCATTGAGCACTATTCTTTAATTTTCCATTTGCAAAATGTAGACAGTGTTATTTCCTCTTTCACCTTCTACCTACAACAGCTTCCAGGTGGAATTCTTTGCTAAAAGGATAATATAAGCCTGAGAGACTATGCACCAGGGTAAAAAAATTCCTCTGCTTACAAATACTCTCTAAAAAATTAGGAATTTCTCTAACCTATTTGTTTTTTTAGGTTCTGGGGGCAATTCTTCTGATTCTCTGTCGCTGAATACTGTAATGTTCTTCACAAGTGTTTCCTGTCTCCATCTGAAAAGGACAACAGCCATCACTAAAGCAGTCAGGTAAAGTTACCATACTAATTGTTTCAATTCCCAAAATAGAGTGCCAATATCTGCAATTCTAATACCTATTTATTTAAATTTAAAATTTAGCCTTCAAGACCTGCCAGCTAACCTAACTTGAGTGTGAGCCTCACACCAAGGTTCTCTCTTACCTCGGGCAACTCCAGGCTCCAGCACTATTGCCCCTCTCCCACTCTCTGCTCCTGTGCATCCTTTACCTGCTAGCCATGTTTGTGTCTAGCACCAAGGGCAGGGCAGGGTGGGGGGACACACAGCAATGAACCTGGCACTGCAGCTCCTAGTGGAAGAATTTCTTTAAATTTCTTTCTTCCTTTGGTGCTGGATGGCACCAAAAGGTTGTACCACAGCATTACATCCCCTCATGTGTCACGAAAATTTCTGATGTGCTTCCTTTAACATGGCTCAAGGCTGGACTGTTCCAGAAGCCAAAGCAAAGGAAACTTAGAGGTTTTCCATTAATTCTTGCCTATGCTGCGTTGATTAACTTTCTGCAGACATTTTGCCAATAAAGCATAACACAAGCCAGATTTCCTCCTGCCATGCTCTGTAACGAGCAGATGACTTGTGGCTATGTCATTCAGCTGGATTTTCACCTGGAAGAAAGCAGCACTCTGCCTACACTGAAGTGACTTGCTACTAGCTTTAATTGGCACGTCCTTCCTTTTGCATCAGTCTGTGCTCATAGGCATGTCTTGGCTGAATCTGATGGAATATATTTAAAATGTATTAGCATTTCCAACATGCTGAAAGTTTGCAATGCATATGCTGGGCATCACTCCAAATACATATGACCCCAACAGGTTTCATGAATTTTGGACATGAACTTGTTTTGCAGTTATTCTTAGTGTATGGAAGGTTGGAATAAGAGTACCTACACTGGCTGAGCTGTAGTCAGAGTTGTGATGTGCCAAGGGATCACAGAAACTCTACATCACAAGCAAAGCTTGGAAACTGGAATGACTTCAAGTAAACGTATGTAAAATAAAACCTTATTCACTAAGTTATTTGTCATCAACATTTGCAGAAATTAAACAGCCAGAATTAAATTAAACCAGAAATGGTTTCTAATGTATTTTAGCAAGTCACTGCATTATAGTGAGCAGTACCTTGCCCTTTGAAGAGTCCTATTGATTTTACTTCAGAGTAAGGTTGGTAGAATGAGAGCTGAGAAACTTTGGATGGCCAGCGATCCCTTTCTTAATTTATATTCAGTGGGTCAGGTTTAACAGCTGATTTTTTTAAGAAGTTTTGGTATCCAAATGTAAATGTCCTCAGTGCATTTAATCTGGACATTTCTCATAGTGATTTCCCACTTGTGACTTTCTTTTGGAAGATGTTGATCCTACTCAGTCAATGGCAAAAGTTCATTAATTTCCATGGGGCAGGGTTTTGCCCTTATTCTCTGGGTGTTATTACCTATTATAGTCATCTTTGGCATATTTCACTTTTTCTCTGCCCCAGACTTCATTAATTAAATATTTCCTTCTAATAAAGCTCTGCAGTGTAAAACACAGCATGATTCCAAGGCACAATTCTCCTTTTCCGTGTTTAACTTCTTGGCAGCATTCTCCTCACTTTCATTTTTGTTTTAATTCCAAATCTATTTAGGTTTTGATCCTTGCTTTATTATATAGTCAGTTGTACCTCCAATATTACCTAAAACTGTACCTAGAAGTATACTGTTTGCTATTTGATGCACATATTAATTTGGGAAACTATTTTACAGCAGTTTCAGTGTCATATCTTGGATTTCCAGTATTAATTACATGGTTCAATGTACAGCCCTTATATATTACTGTATTTTTACATGTTGGCATAAATACTGTCTCAGATCATCTGACTGTAGCCATGAGCTACAGCAGCCAGATTACCCCCTACTACCTCTTCATCCTCAGAAGACAAAAAACAACAGCCTGCTCCTTGACAGCACATGAAGGAAGTCGTGCTATATTTAAATTGCTCTAACATATTCCTTCCCATGTGAAGGTCCTTAGCTCTTTTTCTGTAATCTCCACCACTGAAAAAGGAACTTTTCATTTCCCATTATGTGAGTACTAAAAAAAACCAGATTTCTGTAACATCCTAGGTCAGTTTGTCCTTTGGAAGACAAAAAGCTTTTTATCTTTGGAATGGATATCTAAAATTAAAGTTCATACTTCCTACGGTTCCCTGCCGGTTTTATTCCAAATCAAGTAAGAAATTTATTGACTTCTAGGTTTAACATACTCCCTGTAGATACTACATTAGTTGGGGGCATGAGAGGAAAACTCAGCTGGCTGTAATCCAAAAAATTTATTTTTTCATTTTGTTGGGTTCTGTCATTGAGAAATATGGGTTAAAGGTTTCCCTTGGTGTCCAGCTTGTAGAGAAAATAAATCCTACAGCCTCACTCAGGGTCTTTTAGTCTTTTAGGCAAATTTATCTAAATTTTTTCATTCTGGACAACATGATTTAGTTCACACCAAGATGCCAGCCATCATGTACACATTTATTCTAAGTAAAACTTCTTGTCATTTTTATCTCCTACCATCTCCTTTTTTAAAATGTTTGCTCCATCAGGATGAACATGATGCACCAACACTATGCCCTGCTCTTGAAAACATAAATAGTTTCCAATATGCTTTCTGTCCCTCTTCTTTACCTTTCTGTTATTTTTTTATTTATGCATTAGTAGCATCTGCAGACCTCTGTCTGGAATGATAGCCATGGCATTTTCTTGACAATCCTCTGATTAAAATCTGAGATACTTCACCCCAAGTTGTTCTGTACTTTTTTGGCTTGTTTGGGGTTTTTTGGTTCTTCTGCTACCCCACAGTCTGCTAAATGGGTACATCTTTACACAAAATAAGCAGAGGAAATATAAAATCACTATTTAGATAGTTCTCTTGCTCTTGAAACACGTATAACATTTTCTCCCCTAACATTCTGCCAGTAATGTAACATTTTACTTGAAATCACACCTCATTGTGCTTTGACCACACCGTAACTTCCCAACCTCAGCCAAGCACCTCCTTCCTCAACCTATGCAAAGGCTGCTACAACAGGCGCATGTTAATAAAAAAACCAAGGACATCTTGTTCAGACTGAAAGGGAGCACCACCATTTCCACATTTCCACATGCTGCTTCCACCTGCCATGTTTTACTTCTGCCTCTCCCTCTCAGTTTCCCAGCAACAGCACGTTCACTCCATCCCCCAGTCAATAACAGCACGGAGCCCAGCGAGGAATTGCTTCACATGCTTCAACCAAAAGTCTTGACAACAGAGGAGCTATTGAAGTGACAACTATCACTTATAAAACAACAACCACTTGCAGAAGACTCCATGTTCCAAGGCTTTGCTGCCACAAATGACCTCCTGTCTTTGTGTGTGTGTGCTAAGCATATTTGACAGTTTAATGCCATATAATTATACCAGGGATCAAGTTGATCCATGACTATTTTTACAGAAAGTATCACAGCAGAGGTAATCACACTCAGGTATAACTGTATTTTGCCCCTGGATGAAAATTAAATAAATGAAATAATTTTTAGTCACATTTTCTAAATGTCTCTTAGAATAGGTTTTTACTGCCTGCTTTTCTAACATGCAGTATAACACAGCTGAATTTTCTATATTTTATGTTCTATTATATTCCTTTTCAGCTAGGACACCTGGTTCTGCAGACACTTTTCATTGCTTCAATTCTGGGCAAATCAACATCTGTGAAATCTGAAGAACTGTTTCAAAATTCTACTTCCCTGCTGACATCTCCAGCCATAACAATGGAAAGTTACATAAAAATAAATAAATTTTCCATAAGAAAAATATAAGGATTTAAGTAGCTGGTTCAGAACCTATCATCCAGAAGAACTGACCTAAAATGGTCAGTAAAATATTCCAGAGGAACATGTAAAAAACTTAAATTAGATTTGCCAGGAGTAGGACCTGGCTCCTTTGGAAGAAAGAGCTTTAAGGACCATAATGGTTTTCAAAACTACCTGAAGCCTGTTGCTGGAGAGCCAACATAAGAGAATTCCATGGAATTCAATGGAATTTCATGCCATTATTCCTGCCTTGGAGGTCAGTGCTTTCTGTCATGGGTAGCAGCTACTGGAGAGAGACAATGAGTATTGAAAAACAGTTTTTTCAATTAATTGAGTAACCAAAAATTTCAGTAACCAGAAGAATGAAACAACAAGGTTTCAATGAAACATCATTGGACTCTGTAGAATGCATTTGGAGAGCTATTGATTTTGCCAGAGAATTCCACATTTGTAATGGGCCTTTCAAATTCTCAATGGAATTTGATAGGGATATAAAATTTATAAAAAGTTTCAAAAACCTTATAGAGATTAGTTTTTCACTTAAGGTTGTAAAATGACTCCATAAGGAAAGAGATAAGAGGCAGAAAGTTTTTCATTTAAGTCAGCTATAATTCAGTCAGTATTTCTGTCACAAGTGTATTTAAGCAATGTAAACATCCTCACAAAGACAGATCTGGTTAAGTGCTTTGTGGTGGCCTCATGAAGCACTATGTTTTATTAAGGCCACATCCAAAATTTAATGAAATTCAACTGAAAGACTGCTATTACTTGCTTGGTTTTGTGAATGGTGACAGAATTCTTACGGAATTAGTTTTATTCTCTTTTTTACTTCTTAAACCCTATTGATTGCTCAGTGAAGTTTCTGGGAATCTTGCTGACCATGGCCAGTGACTTCTACCTCCAGCCTCCAAAGAGTGATGGGATCAGCAGAAGAACTTCCTGATTTCTGTGGCACTTCCCTCCTGGAGAGGGCATGAATGACACTGGCAAACGTACTGAAAATGTTTCATTTCAGTCCATTATTCTTTCCCTTCTTTTACTGATTTCATAAGGGATAGCAAGGAGTGCTAGGATCAAATTAATTCATCTGATTTAAATGATCTGCCCAATGTGTTTTGTTAAGCCAAAGGAAAATTAAAATTGTTCAACTCTTCCTGGCCAGGGCAAGTCACGACCCTATAGCAGCTTTGATCTGTTTCAAAGAACTGCGTTTTGTCCCAGCCAACTGCAATAATCAATACTTTCATTTGTTTTCTACTTGCTTTACTTCAGATTTTAATCCAGTTTTAGTGAATCTCAGTCAAGGGAGGGTTTTTAGTAAGTGAGAGTTGCTATTTGACAAATATAAATTAAAAATTCCGTTTGTTATGCCTTTTAAAAATCTTTATTGTATTTGTGTAGGGTTACTGTGATTGATCATCTTATGTAAAACCTTAATCAGGTCTGAGTCTAAAATGAGATCAGACAGTTCTATCCATCACTTTTTTCCTTTTCTTTTTCTGACCTGTGCAGATCTGAGACTCAGAATACTGACTTAGCTGTTGTCTTTCATTTTATTTTATTGAAAGAACTCTGCAGGGATAAGCACACTCTTCAGGAGCTTCTTTTTTTTTAATTAGAAGTGAATAATAAAGTAGAATGATCTGATAATGATATGGACATAAATTCACACTCCTCTGAAATTTATATGAAGTTACATAACTGTGGAGTTTTGGGAAGTCCAGCATATTCTTCCATCTTTGTACTTTCGTTCTTTTAACTATATTTTTTTTTCTTTCTTTGTTCTCTGGAGTAATAGAACCTTTCTTCATTACTATTGTGAAAATAAATATGTTAGCAGTAGTTGGAGCACGAGGGAAAATCACCCCTTTGCTATGTTTGCTATGCAAACACAGAATAAAACCCAGTCTTGCCTGAGAAGGTTTTAGTGCCAAGCAAGTGAACAGAGAAACAGATACAAGGTGATCAGATGCAGGCAAGTGAACAGCATGAAAAGTTTGATATATTTGCTAGAAAATGCTTCTTGTTCTGTTAGGCTTTGTTTCTTTCTAAGGGTGGATTTCAAATAGCTGGCACTGAGAATTAAGTGATCATATGAGGTAAAAGAAGGCAAAGAATGAACAGGACAGTCAAAGCTCACCAGCTGGATCTGGATACCCAGAAGATTCATGAAGGCTGAAAAGAATTTTTGAGAGACATAAAGGAGATAAGACAGCAGCTGTAATGTTGTAGCTTTGTGTCGTACATGAGATTTTTTTAAAAAAATAACATTAGGCATGTGAGAGAATGTTTTTAAAAGAGCATTGCCTACTACATCACATACTCTAACATAGGGAGGAAATCTTTGTAAGATTCAGATACATCAGTTCAAACCAGAGAAACCCTTCTGGTTTTTCCACACTAGGATAAAACCTTGCCTGCATGGCTATACTGACCCAGGAGAACTGCAGATGAACACGTATCAGACACGAAGTATTGTCATGTTTCTCCTTTCTGCAGGCATTCTATTTTCAAATAAAGGATTTAAAGGATTATTCTGGAACAGAGCATTCCCACAGGAAAGCAGAGGCACACTGGCAACATTACAGAGGAATAATAACACCCTGTAAACATGACCTATGTTTTACCCCACCTTATGCCAAGGCATTCAAAAGCCCTGTAGAAACTTTCAGGTGCTCAGCAGCCAAGCAATTATACTCTTGATCTCTGCAGTGCCCTGTTCTTTGGGAAGGTCTTCCTTGCTTCAGTGAAGCACTATACTCTCTGGAAACTGAGTGAAAAAAGGTTTTCTGTTTATAGCAGGAATTTTTGTCAGCTGACTGTGATTCTCAAGCTATGCAGAGCACAAGATGGGACAATAAAATGCAAACAAGCAAAAGCAAGAGAAGTTAGCAGAGATCTGCTTCAAAGATGCTCAAACTGGCTTCAGCAGAATTGTTACCTTAAACATTTATTTAATAGTAATTGGATTTTGCACAGCCAGCTTAAATGCACTAAGAATCCCATCTTTCAAATGGAACAAGACATGTCAGGGCTGTGCTTCTGTTTAAATTTAGTTCTTGAGATTACCCCCTGCTGTTACTTTGAATGTCTTAATTCTAACATCACTTACCATGTCCCATCAAACACAGCATCATACTGGAAACAGTGACCACAATGCTGCTGCACATCTTTTATTTTGAGCTGAATCACTGCAGGCTCACAGGAGTTATTCTGATTGACACTCACGTGAGAAAAGAATTAGTTGTTTACACTTGGTGAAAGAGTTTTCACTTCATTCATGGTCAGTTCTGGTCTTTAAAGTCAAGTTGTCTTTGGCAATTTGCTACTTGTAGTTCTCTTTTGTCATCCATAATTCTACCAAAGAAAAACACTTACACTGGAGAAAACTATCACAGGCAGGACAACCAGCCAAGTCATAAAACAAGACCTTTTATTCCTCCCTCGGTGCAGAAAGAACACTATGTACTGACTGAGTCCCAAATCATAAAGCCCTAAATTCTTTAAATCTTCCCAAATAGAATTAAAAGTGACAAATTTATTACATAACTGGGATGATATATCTGCCACTGTGGCTGGGGACCGGCCTATTTGAGTCCAAAGCAAAAATAACCACATACCACTCTGAGGAATTGTCAGTGCCCACTTTCCCTTTTAGAATAATCTTCACATAGTAAAATTGCAAAAAATTATCACAGTCTACTAGAGAGCACACACCAAGTACTGTCTGACTGACCACTTGTAAACTGACAATTCTTCAAAACTAGACAGAAACTGAAAAACAAAGATGATTATTTGGATGTGCTGAAAATGCATACACCAAGATGAGCTCTCCACTGCAAACAGCAATAAAAGAAAGTTGTGTCCACAACACACAGATGGGAAAATGTAGAAGAAGTTAGGGATTCTGTGAGAGAATTTGCACATATAAATCTGAATGAGAAGCTGAAAGAAAAGGATTAGTTGAGGTTGGAGCTTATTTTTTCCTGATCAGATAGTGAGGTCTTTTGGGTAAAAGACAAGTTTTGTTATACATCCATGTATAATGGATGTTAGGATGTTAGGAATATTGCTGCAGTTGCACTGTGGTAAATGGCAAATTGCAGGACATGGAAAGACATGTGCTAGGATAAAAAAATTAGTATTTTTATTGAAGAAAATAATTTGCTCATTCATACAACAATGCAATTGTTGTCTACATTCCTATTACACTGACATTGCTGTGTAAGGATGTGGTTTCATAATCAGTTTAATCCAATCTAAAGCTGCACTGTCACCAAAATGAGCTGTCCCACCTTCTGCCCTGGGCAGGCTGAAGAATGGGAGATCAGTGGCCATTCATCATAGATCACCTCAGTCTGATCATGAAAATCCACCCAAGGTAAAACACTGCATCCACAACAGAGCAGTAAACACCAACTTGAGTGAGTCCTAGAATGCCCTGATAACTCACTGCATTGTGATCTGTATCGAGTGTTTGGTCACTGGGTGTGTGTGTTTGTGTGGCTGCACACACAGAGGGTGTCTGAGCCAGCTGTGGGCAGCTCAGTCACAGTTCATAACATCAGCAACTCCCTCCTTTCTCTGGTTTTCTCTACGAGCCAGCAGCCCTGATCTCTGGTGCTTTGAGTCTGATCCTGTCACAGGCAATGCTTAATAACACTGAGCTAATTTTAGATTCTTGGGTACAGAGGTGGTTGAGGAAAATGATGCTGCTCTCTCACTTTCAAAAAAAAAAAAATAGGAATGCCATGGATTCACCATAAATATGCACAGACTGGAAAAAGAACATCTTTTCCCACACTAACTCTGTCCAATTGTATGGCTGGGATGTTCCCAAGCTGCCAGGTACTATTTGAATTTGTCCACAGTGAGTTTTGGAGAGTAATTTGCTAATTCCTTTCAACCATGCTGTCCAGAGGTTTAGCTGTAAAATCTTCAGCAGTAGTTGGATATTGTAATACTTCATTCCCTACCCTGTATTTATTACAGCAGGGATCAGGAGATAAAAGGAAGTGCTGTTCTCTCCTCACTCTCCTCCATGGTGTGCTTTTAAAGTACAGCTGTCTACCAGATGCAAGAAAATTAAGACATTTAATTTCCTTTCTCTGTGCATACCTGCAGTTAATGTTAATGGCAGCTAAGTATGAAGATAGGAAGGGAGCTACTGTGAACAGATTGAGCACAACAGCTCACCCATTTCAAATAAATCTGGTTGTTTCAAGAAGAAAGGCAGAAAAACCGTCACATCACATTGCACTTATCCTTCAGCATGAGACATACAAATTCATACTTGATTGACTTCAGAGCCACTGTGGACACTATGTGCTGAACAGTGTTAACCCTTAAATGTGTCCCATCCAAACTCAATACAATTTCACAGCTATGTTTTATAAAATGCAGTTATTGACTGCATGTATTTTAAGCTTCACATTCTCGATAGTTTCCTAGAAATTACTTTTTTAAAAAATCTTTTCCATGTTTTGTCGTTGTAGGTTTTCATCTACTTGGATTACTAGGTGTTCTGTTCCCACAATGCAGCAAATCAAGCTCCTTTTCCAGTTCCAGCTGAAATTCTGAAGGGTGTACAAATTAAAACAAATGTAAGCATCTGTCTCAGAGTGCTTTTGACAAATTTAATAGTGCTTCCAACCTATCAGTGACTTATGATGCTGTTGTCAGCTATTATGATGTTTACAGTTAAGTAAAAGGTGTTTCTGAATAACACACACTTGCCAAACAAGACATGTATGTCCATCTTATCTGCTATGAGTTTTGAATAGATTAAGAATTTTTTGGGGATCATTTACCATGACCTAGAGTCAAGTTAGTTAGACAGAGGAATTACAGGATTAAATTTCCTATTACAGATACACTAAGAATCCAATTTATTGCTATGCTGAAATCTGCTATTCTTTTGTTCAATGCATAGAATTGCTTGTTCGTGGTTGATTGAGATATAAAACTGATTAATCTGCAGTTCTACAGAGGTAGATTTTGAGGCTAATTGTAGAATTTCATTGCATCTAGACTCTTTAATCTTCCAAGTGGTTATTGCCCTAAATTTCAACTGTTTCCTTTCATAAAAAAAAACTATGTTCTCTCCATAAAATCTGTGGTTCAAGGCACAAGCCACAAAAAAATTTCATCAAATATTTTCTCTGTCATTTAAATAGTGCATATTCATGCTTGAAATATAGACTTTCAAATTCAAGAACTTAAAAACTTAAGTCACGTTGCCTAAATAATCTTGTGTGACTGATTCGTGTCTCTGGGTGCTGTATAATTCAATGACTGCACACACACTTCTCAAGTCACAACATTTCTTAGTGATTTTTAAAGCTTTCTTTCAGAAGATACATTCTGTGAAAATTCAAGTTCCACATTATAAAATCTTAACAGGACCTCATAAACTATAATAAAATCAAGGATACATGTAGAAGTTCTTCCAGAATTTAGAGAACAGATACAGGAGACATTCCTAACACTGATGCTGTGCTCCACCATTCTGCACAGCACTCCATACCTGGCTCAGGGATTCAGCTGGGTCCTGGAAGGCAGCAGGGTTTTACCTGGATTCCTGGATAGGCCACTGCAGTTATCAAACAGACACTGTTTCCACCTCATTGGGATGGGTGGCAGCTCCTGAAAATGGCTTTGGAAAAGTATTTCCTGTGAACTGGGTGAGGTTTTTGTTTTTCAGGTTCTGAGCTCCCACAGAACAAGGCTTGTTGCACCACAGAGGCAGGACAGAAGCAGGCAGCTATTTCTGTGTGCACCTGTACCCACATCCATGCATGGCAATGTTTTTCTGTTTGCTCTTCCCAGTGCCCATTTTTAACCTGGATTGATAGAACCATACAGGAAATTTTAATAACCCACCACAGTTAGTGTATAATTGCACCTCAAAGGTCAGGTCACTTACAATATTTTTATTATTCCTGTATATTAGTTTGTAGTTTTAGTCCTTAGCACTTTTTTATATTTTCATACTGCCACACACACACACACACACAGACACACAGGTCTCCCCAGAAAGTCTGCAGAGAAGCCCAAATCATTATGAAGTTCCAAATACACTATACAGTTAATAGCTTCCAATTGTTCATTGATGTTAATTTCAGAACACAGATAAAATGTGTTATTATGATATTATTAACTGTTTGTGCCTTGTTAAAACACAATCACCCCTAATTTGCAGAGACGTGAATACATAAATTTGGAGTGGATATAGCACCACAGAAATACATGTATTACCTATATCCTCTATATCCTATTACATTTTATTTATATCTAATACACACATATGCTGTATAAAAAGATGGAAACAAGCAGGCAAAAAAAGAATAGTAAATTATAAAGATCTGCTTTACAACAACTGAGCAACAGTAAATATTTATATCTTCTTTTACTGACTATACAAGAGCACTCAATGTAGTTGCTCACATTAAAGTTGAAACTCCACTAAAGTTTCCTGACAACCTAACCTCTTGCAATTTTTTACAGGATTATGAAAAAGCAATTGGATTTTTTTATATATATTGGGTTGTCACAAAGTGTTTATTTGTTAAATCTTCCAGTAGTTTTCAGGAAAAAAATATATTTGGGAGAGTTAATTATTATATCAAATAATTTTAATTCTATCCCCAAATGATCCAGTTATGTAGATTAGAAAGCTGTGGGATAATCATTCTAGTTTAATGTGCTTACACTGAGCATGAGGAAGGCCCATAACACACTGCTTGTGCTTCCTTAACTTCAATCTCAGTTGATAACTTTAACCTGAAGATTGCAATTTTGACAAAAAGGAATACTCTACCAGGAAAGAATAATAAAATACATTTTTCATGATCTCTCTGCACACTTTTAATCTACTCTCAGCCATTATATAGGTCTTAAAATATTATACTTTCTGACTTCACCTGGGAATAGATTTTGGAAGATTTGCAAACTTTGTTACCTTCTCCTTTGGCCATTTTAGTAAGTCTCTGCAACTTGTTATTTTTACTACAGAAAAAAACCCACGATGGAAATGTGGTTGTTTTGGTGAAGTTCTTCAGTCTACTGATTACCAGTTCCCAATGAATTTAGATTATTTATTTATATTTAAAATAGGAGCTTTAAATATTAGTACAAGCATTTGATATGTTCTCAATGGTGTATCTATCCAGTGATGTGTACAGGAACAGTCTGTTCTTTGAAATCCATTTTTAAATTAAGGCTCAAATCACAGATTTTTTTCACAACATTTTTTACCCAGAATGCTAGAAATATTCAAGATCAAGTATTGCAAGAAAATTTAGAATAATAAACCCCTTCTGATTTCAGCACAGAAGCAATCAGTCAGGGACATATTTGAGATTTCAGATTAATTTTGACAATCTCACTGATGAAACCAGAAGGTGTCAACACTAAGATTCTTGTTACAACTGCTAAAAGCAAATCAGATCATAATGTTGAGGAAAAAGAAAACCAGAACCCGAAACACACAAAATTACAGTAATATTAGAAATAAGTGGGAAAAAACCTTGAGTTCCTGGGAACTGCAGCCTATATCTGCAGCCTATATCTGTGTAATACACCAAGTGGGAAAATAAAATCTCTGCCAACTGTTAGAAAAATCAAGATGTGAATTTCAGCAAAAAATAAAAGATGACATTCCTGAGATGCAGGGTAAGCTCAGCCAAAGCAGTTAAAGAGCAGTTCCTGTTGGAGGTTCTGGGACATTTCCTGGCTAAACCATCTCCAGTTTCCCACACAGCTAAAAGTGAACAAACCAAACTCTGCAGCCCAGGAAGCTCAGGATTACACTGGGGAAGAAATGTGCTCATTTACTTTGATCAGATTCCACCTTGACAAATGTTTCTCATCTTGACCTGATGATTACACCCACAAGAGCAAGGCAAGCACTGTGTTAGTGCTGGCACTGCTGGATACTGTTGGCACCAGGGTGGGATTGGTGCTGAAAGATCCACGTGTAGCACATCTGTGTGGGACCTACCACCACAGCATCACCCCAGCTCCAACAGCAACAGGCAATTTTGTAATGTGATTTACTATTATGAAGACAAAGGGAAATGCTATAAAAAGGTTCAAAATAATCACAAAGCTATGATTTCTATACATAAAATACAGAGTTGAATTTGTGTTAGCATGATTTTTGCATACAAAATGGTAAAAGTTTTGCCATATTTGGCCAAAAAAAAAAAAAAAAAAAAAGGATATTATCACATTACTCCCCAAATCATCTCTCTAGCTTCAAGCAGATCTCTGTCTGTCTCACGTTTTCTAGCTGTGTTCTAGACAATACCTTCTCCTGGTAAAAAGCTTTTTCTCCTGAAAAAGCTTTCATTGCCTCTTTAGGAACAGCAAAACTGGCCCAGGGCTTCTCAGCACTCCAGTACAACCAAGAAACTCTGGCACCTGAAAGGAGAGTGACCAGGGCACACCTTTCCTGGGAAGGGGAAAAAAAGAGGGGAAAACCAGGCAGAGATCTGGAAAGGGAGCAAAACTTGGCTTCTTCTGGCGCTGTTCAAAGGGATGAGATATAAATGGGGTGACAGGCTTTGCAAAGGGCTTTCTGCTGTCACACCTGCAGTGACCGTGTTACACACACGAGCTTCTCCTGAGGCAGCAGCAAGAACCTCCCAGTGCTCTGGCAGTGGCTCAGGGCTCTTGGTTGCTGCCCCTAATTCTCTGGCTGCCTTGGGAGAGCACTGCTCTGCCTGTGCCTCCTGTGGCCCTGAAGGAAGGCACAGAAAAGGCAGGTTCATTGCAAGGATAATGAGGAAAGTCGCTGCGGTTCGTTCTGTGAGCTGCTCATTTACCATTAGAGGTCACTGTCCTGCCTAGGACCCAGCTCTCAGCTCCAGGTCATGTGGACACACAGGGGAGGCATCTGAAAGCCTAATAAATACTAAGGATAAAAGCTACTATTTAAATCAACGTTAAAAAGAGCTTGTCGATATACAAGTCCTGCAGAAAACTGAAAAACAATCAAGGAAAATGAAGACTGTCTATTAGAACATGACAATTATATGTGCTTAAAGGTCAATGAGGTATTGAGTAGATGGTCTTATAATAATTAAGAAAACTATTTAGCCAAGGGAATACTGTCTTTAAAATGCTTCCCTTTTTAACAAGGAGTTTTAATTGTTGAGTAATTGTTAATTATTATGTGTTTTCAGCAAGAGATCTGAATCTGAATGCAATGCCTCAGATGAGTACAGAGGATACAGCAAAAACAAAGATGATGACTTAAAGTTTTGTGTCCCAATCCAGTAAGATCTGATGTGAAACTGGAAATCTGAAAGCCAATATCAAACCAAGCATAAGAGCAATGATTACTGCATTCATTCATTCACACTGAAGGCAGAGACACAAGGACATTTCCCTTCTGGAAATTCTTTTTAGTTCACCCTAATGCCTGGAGAAAAGGATTCTCTAGTAACTGTGGTTTGTATACCAGTAGCTCACATGTACAACAACTTGAAGAAAACTCAGTATTTGTTCATGTAAAGGACCATTTAGTACTTTATGATACTCTTCGGATTAAACCCAAAGTTACTGGAAGTTTTCTGAAATTCATTAAAACTACTGTACAATACTGTCATGGGTTTATAATCCAATGATCCTGAATCCAATTTCTGCCATTTATCCCTGAGTTACGTGGTTCTTAATGAATTTTATTGAAGCATAAATGCATGTACTATAGGTTAAGAGCATCAGAACATAAAGATGGTAAATATGGCATTCACTTGCTTCCCAGTTTTAATTAGGCCTAATGGGAGTATTTTAGCATAACATATTTCAGCTGTAAAAACCACCACCTTTACAGATGAACATCCCCAGCTAGGCATCTGCAATGTTTTATCATCATGCTCAGAATTGTTTCTCAGCAGTGAATACTTCATCACTAGAAAGAAACTCAATAACAAGTTTTAAACAAAGGTTACGAGCACTGCGCACCAAGTCCTTACCACAGACTGATATCTTTATAAGATTTAGTCACCCTTATTCTGGTACAGAGTAAAATCTCAAGGAGCAGAGACATCTCTGGCTGTAACAGGCCCCTCCTCAGTTAATATTCTGATGCCTCATCATGTTCTGTATAATTCACTTTCATCACATTTGCCCAGATGTTGGGCTGGGCACGAGAAGGGACATTCATGTTACACAATGAGAACTTTTTCCATGACTTCTCAGGCAGTAATGCCAGGTTATGGTGCTACCCCTGGGGAAAGAGAATCAGGAACTGCCATAATGGTTCTGATTAAGTGGAATATTCTTGGATTATGGAAATGGCAATTCTAGGAAGATTATAAAGTTAATGTTTTCATTAGTCTTCAAGCCCTACTGCTGAATTCATCCTCACATAGTTATTAAACAATACTTATCTTTTATTACAATAATGAAAATGAAGAAGTGTAACTCCCACTCCTTAATCCCCTGCTCTCCCCCTGCAATGGAGACTAAGCTATAAAAAAGTTGGCGAACTTGGCTGTAGAACTTACAGAGATACTTTAATCACAGTTACAGACAATAGATTTTTTCCCAGGACATTTCGGGTAAGCTTGGGTGTTAATCACACATTTCCATTAAACATCTCAATTTTGAACATCTCTTCAAAAGACTATTTCATAAATGAACATAAGGTGAATCTGCAGAGAATTCAAAAAGCCAAAAATAAATATCACTGTCACATTAACAAGTCCCCAAAAATGAGGAGAGAGGATAGATTTAACTTTTTTCTTTTGATGTTGTTCTTTGTATTAAATTACAGAACCTTTCAGGAAAAAGAGGGGGAGAAAATGAAAAAAATCACTGGAAGTTGCACCTTGTTTTAATTTTTTTTTTTTCAATGTAACAAATACTTGCCAGGCTTTAGTCCAATTACTCATACTAGGAGGAATTCAAAATGTCATTCCAGTTGAAAACAACTTTGAAAAATGAGAAACTTTTGAGGATAGGCCAAAGCATTTAGATAAGTCAGTTATGTAAAGTTCATACATTTTTTCAATTGCTAGTAAATAGCAATGGGGTGTTTGTCTGGGTTTTTAATATTTATATAATAAATATTTATTTATTATAAATGTTATCTATTTTCTATATTTATATATTCTATAAATATAGACTATATAGATTCTATAGAATATGTACCTGTGAGTACAAGTTTACTACCAAGGAGTTACTGACACGTGTGGACAGATACACACATTCCTGGCAGAGTGATAAATGATGATGTTGCTGAAGGAATAACTTGACTGACAAAATCCAAACTGTCTTTCTGTGATCTAGTGCTGGTTTTAATTATAAAAACCCCCAAAACACTCCATATTATGAGGAAACTTTATACTTTGAAGCTTTTGGTTTTGTTTCTAATGCTCCCTTCCAATTACTAACAATATCCAGTTCTATTATAGCTAAGTATTTGAAGTTAAGTAGTAGTAGTAAAGTGTGTCTGAAGAAGGGGACCAGGCAAGGTGTTGAAGGAAGTCCTTGGCACATCACTAAGTCAAAAGTAGAAAGGGATGCAGAATACATTTGTCCTAACAGATTTGCCTCTAAGAATTGTACACCTTGTTTTAGAAAATTCCTTATTCAGTGTTAGCACAAACTCTATATGTGCTTCATTATTATGAAAGGGAATGTAGAAGAAGTACCTGAGCTTAATGAGATTTTGGAAAATAAATATACATCTTCAGTTGCATGTGTGGTGGTGCTTTTTAATGAGTTTAACTCTTGGTATATAAATAAATATTCTGTTAGATACCATCCAAATAATGTGCAAATTAAACGAGGCATAGGGTAAGCGCTTCAATGCAAAATTTCATTCTTTTTACAGTGCAGTATTTGTTGTTTGTTATCTTCTGTAGGCGGCAACTGATCATTATTTCCAGGCTGTGCTTAGGGAAATCATGAAGTGTTTGTTTTAGATAATGATGTGCAGCATTCATGGCTACTTGTGACTTTGGAAAACTGAAATTAAAGATCTTGAAATATCAAGCTTATCATTAAAATATTCTTCATCACTCAAGACTTTTGCTAGCTTCATTTTCATGTAATTGGGAAAAATGTTTTCTTGAATGCTTTGCAATATGATTTAAGTTAAGCATAAGTTCACTTATCTGAGTGGATATAATTTGATTTCATAAGAACTGAAGTACACTACACCAAACTGGTGAGCTGCTCTTCTGACCTGCAGAGGGCTGAGCATCAGGGTGCCAGAAGCTTCAATTCCCTTTAACTACTGAGTAAACAACAACAGCCTCATTTATCAAATCCACTTTTCCTCCACCTTCAGCTAACTCTTCCACTTAATTAACTGGCCATGGTCTTTCTTCCAGACTTTTTATGCTGGTAATGTGAAATGTAAACCAATGGCAGCAAGAAAATTGCCAGCTTTTGAAAGGTGCTGCCAGAGACTTTGGTCACATACAAATACTTTCAATGCTCTACTAAGAAGGAAACTAAATACAAAGTAAATTTTAGAACCTGGACAGTATACTTAACTTTGTCTTTCATCCTGAGGAATAAGCCCAAAGTCACTTCTCATGTCCACTGCATGGATTTATGTCTTTGTTTTATTATTTTCCTTTCATGCTGCTATGATTCAGCAAAGCACACGGCATCTGCTTGTTTAATACCTTATAATGAGATTAACTAAAAAATCTTAGAGTTTGGGGTTTTTTTAGTGGCAAACATTGAGATATCTTCTTTGTTTTAATACTTTTTGAGCCTGTGTGGTTCATTTCTTAGTCTATTTCTCTTCTCCAACCAACTGTTCATCTTAACGGAATTATTGTCACTCAGTTTGATAAATTGGGTCAGGGAGGGTCAGGAGTCAAAAGCAGCCAAACTTACTTCAGAAATGGCAGTAGAAATTCACTGTTATGGGCAGTGAGGCACAGGTTAGAGGCCAGAAGACATTGAAGCATGGCAAAGTTTAGTGGCATTTGAATGGCATTATCCTTGTTGTGACACGAAGCAGGATTCGTAGCCAAGGGCTGGGACCCAGGCACACAATGTGTGTAGCAACACAGAATCAAAAATTATCTGTCCAGAGAGAGCTTGTCATCCATGCAAAGAGATGGGAGACAGGTGAGTAACCACATGCAGAGCACAACGAAACAAGCATATCCAGATATTGCCTGTTTGTGTCATAAATTGTGGTGCAAGTATACCAACTAAGTGCAGCCAATTCTTTTTACAAACATTGCTGGAAATGAGATTCTTAAAGAGAAATACAAAGTTGTGTCTGAGAACATCCTTCTGAGAGCTGATTAATAAAAAGACTTCTCCCAGCTATATTAGAATTACAGAATTTTAAAATGCCCTTTTTTTTCTCTCCTTGGAGAGCTTTCAAAGTACTATTCAAATGCAGGCTCATTTCCCATAAATTCATAAAGGAACATCTGGACTTAAAATATCCTTTCATCCTTTGCACAACATTTTAACACTTTCCCCTGATACTACTTTTGCCTTCCTTCTTGGATTTATTATCTCCTAAGTAATTACCTTTTGTTTCTCTTAGGTGTAATCATTGCTTGGGTCAACATTTTCAAGGAGCTCTCACAGCTTTAAAAATGTGGTAATCAACATTTTCAGGTCATTATTTGCTGTGCTTTTTTTCCTTGCTTCCTCTGCAATGGCTGCCAGAGGATTTGTTCTAGCTGTCTGTGTTCTGCATGTGTATTCAACTGCCTCCTTCTTTTCATCTTCCAGGGGTTGGATATTCTCTGCTTTTAATTTAAAATTGATCTCTAATCGTTAAATTGACTTGAGCACACAAGAAGAGAGTCAATAGGAAGGAAGCTATGATGGAGAATAGGCAAGATTCTTCCACTTAGACATTCAGCTGATGGCTACACTGTTGGTTTATGCAAAAGTATCTTCCCAGAACTCCCTCTTCATATATCACACAAACAGCAAAGAAGTCCCATAAACCTTTGGGTTCACACACAAGCTTCTTGCAGCACTATTCCTCTGCAAAGCAGGTATTTACAAGCTTCACAGAAAAGCACAGAGAGCACCTGTAAAACCCTTTAGCTATCCTAGGAGATCTGTGGCCATGGTTACACAGCTGCTTTAATCCAGCATAAACCCAGTCTGCCAGGGAAATGGGGGACTTCTAAATTCCCCTCTCTATGAAACTGCTTCTTCTCATTCTCTCACTAACCCTGGCTTTAGCTCTCCCATGGTTGCACAGTGAGTCTGACACAGAAACTGATGCAACTGCAAACCAAACCAGCAAGACCCCCTTGAATATTCATTTTTAGTCAAATAAGCTCCCTGATATAACTCATTGCAAAACTCTACAAGCACCAGCTCTGGAGAACAGTGAACATATGCTGCTGAGGATGAAGGCCAGGGACTGAAGATATTGCTCTGTTTAGTAACAGCAAGCTGAAAATCCGCTGAAAGCAGGTGTGAAGTTGCAGCCCAGTCTCTTCCTTTCTGTGCCTGAAAGTGCAGCTCCATTTCCAAACTTATTGCCACTGGTTTGTTCTCTCAGTGCCTTGTTCTAACAGTCTGAACTCAGGCTAGCATTGCCTTCTGCTGAACACAGGGAAGAACATGCTTCAAACAGACTCAGCTCCTGGTACACAGCTCGGATGCTCAAGGTTCCTGTGTCCCAAAGCATTCCTGCCATGGCACAGGAGCTGAAAGGCACTGACAATCCTCTGCTGAGGCTGAGGTTTCCAATTTTCACAAGGGTTCTTAGGAGTCTGAGCTTTCACCAGGTAAGCAAGACCTCAGCCTCTCTCCTGCTTTGCAACCCCTCTAATCAGATGTTGACCGTATGTGCAAATATTACACACACGTTTTATCACCTTGCTAATAATGGTCACATTACCAGGAATAGTTCAATAAAGTAAGTAATGAAAGTTTTTGCTTTTGTCATTAAAAATTGACATGAAAGAATAAAGCATTTGGAACATACATGGTCCTTTATAAGGGTCTGCATTGAAATAGTTTATTCTACTTAACCTACAGAAAAATAACTCTTACAACACCCAATTATAGTCAAAAGAAAGATTTTTGTCAACTTTTATGGCCATCTAGACAGTTTATTTGAAATACATATGCCTTAGGGGAAAAAATCAATTCATAGTGTCTCTGATAAGAACTTTCCTAAGTACATGTATGTTTTAATTTTTCTCTCTTCTCGCACCTATGTATAAAGAGTTAATGTATGTTATACAAGTAGAGTTATATAATTACAAAAATCCTCATAGCAGAATTAAAAAACTATGTGAAACTGTATTATTTTTAAGTGTATAGCCCCATACCCATGTATGATGGCCCAAAGACAAGAAACATTAATAAATAGTTTGAATTAAAAGTATGCATATTTTTAAAGCATTTAGACATATTACTGCTTCCCTGCTGCACCAACTCACAAAGCTGGCGAAAGAAACCTGGATAATTTTAAAGAGCAAATCTGGTGTTGCTCAGCAACAGCACACCCTGATAGAAAGGATGCAGGATGTTGGAAGATTTAATATTAGGGAAACTGTGCTTGCAAGGGGAAGAAGAAGAACAAATATAATTTAGTCATACAATGTCCATAAAATTGGGACAGCTTAAAAATAATAATCAGATGAAGTTATCATTCTAATATTAATCTTTGCATAATAGAGCTAAATAAAAAGTTATTGCCTGGAACCAATGAGCTGCCATTACAGTTCATTAAATGGCACTGATGTTTGCATTTGATATATGACATGATATGATGAGAAAGAAAAAGCAATACATTTTATGAGAATTTGAGAGCAATCTCATGGCTGAAGACTTCAGTTCTGGCACTAGCTTGGATGAGTATTTGCTAAAGTGAGGACTGAGTAAGAACCCAGAACTTCACACTTTGTTCTGGATCAGAAGAAATCAAATTCTTTCAAGAAAAAAATGTCTCAGATGATACAGGTCTTACCTCTGCTTTGGTCCCACAGAAACATCTCCCCCATTGATTTATTCCTGATCAGAGTAGCAACCCTTCTTTTGGTCACAGTACTCTGTGACTTTCCAGTTTGGAGCCACACTGGTTCAATGTTCCATAGTGTTCTTTCTTACTGAACATAATGATGATGAATTTTCTGTCTGTCTTTACTCAGCCATCCTTTCCATTACTGCTGGGTGCTATTGATGAGACCAGCTGCAAGGGAGGCTGAGGCTGCTGAGATGGTAGAAGGCAGGGCAGGTTTGAAGAGCCAGCAAAGACAGATAAATGACAGAATCACACTTAGTGCTTAGGGAACTGAGCAGCCAGACCTGCCTGAAGGTCTGACCACATGCCAGAACACATGCCAGACCTCACTAGCAGGGCTGCTTATACAAAACAGATCTGTCTCAGAGCTCTGAGGGTCTGTTACTCCAAACACATGCTGCATGTGTGACAAACTCCAGTGCACCTCAAAGGATGGCACCAACTCCAAACATAAAACATGCTGCTTGCAATCCAGTACAATGTGGACAGAAATTCTTTGCCTTGGTCAACTTTTTTTTTTTTTTTTTTTTTTTTAATGCTAGTACACAGGACAAACAATGTGAAGGTCCTTCTGTTCATAAAGCATGAGGATGGAACTCAAGGCATGGGACTGGCTACTAGACCTCAATCCTCCCATCAACTGACCCTCTGTAATCATTCACCACATTGCATTCTACATCAAAACCCTCTTGCTCCTCCTAGACATGTAAGTGGATGCTTAAAATGGGCTATAAAGTACTCAGAAAACAGAGATTTTCTCACAAATAAGCTCTGTGGGGCTAAAGGTACACCTGAACAGAACATTAGCTTCTGTTTTGCTCATCGATTCACTGTTGCAACAGAATCATTAGGACTGAGTAAAAAACCTGTTGCTATAATGTTTGATTCTTAGACACCTGGTGACAACACAGTCATTAGCAACTGCATCACTCTTCTCTCTGTCTAACAGTAAATGTCAAACTCTGCAAGGCTCTTTGTTGGTTCTCCAATGTAAATCTCATTTTATTAAACAGGAGTGATACCATCTTGCCTATTAAATGACTGGCTGCATGGAAAATGAGTCTGACAGCACACCTCAGTGAATCTGTCCTCTGGGTGACTACCTTTGCTATGACCCAGGGATACCCTTAGCTTGTCAGAAGATATTTACATCAAATAACACCAAACTTTCATTGAAAATACAAAACGAAAGCCCTTCAAGCACCTGCTGTCCCAAAATGACAATGAAAAATGTTTACTAGAATGAAAAAGTATAAATATTTCATAAAAATAAGCATTTCATTAAAATTTCATACTTATCATTTCCCTTCTATTCTGGGAAAAGGATTTTAATTAAAATGTACAGGGCACAAGTGTAAGGTAAAAGACAGAACTAATAACCTCAGGAGAAGAAAAAAAATGGAAGGAAGAAATTATCAAAGTGTTACAATGCTAAAGATTTGGCCCCTCAGATTTTCCCATTGCTGACATTCCCTCTCTCAAAAGGAGCAAAGATCTCAGCATATTCCTGTAAGTGATATTAGAATATTGTTGAATCCTTGTTTTCAAATATTGGGATGTGTTGGGATTGTGCTGCAATCTTCTAAGCAGCTTGAAGCCAGTTTTGTATCAGAGCAAGGCCCATGACTGAGCCCTTTAGTACATAAGTCAAGAAGAAATCACACTTTTCTAAATGGTAGTCAATGATGGTATTTACAAAAGGAATTGTGAGGATGGAGACTTATGTTATAACTCAGAAGAAAATTGTCAGATGAAGTGGAAGGACTACAAAATAACAAGTCTGGAAAACAAGTCAGCCTCTGTAAGTTGAGTACTTCTTTCTGTCCTTTTCTTAGCTGTGACTTTGCAGTGTATTTTTATTTAGTAGAAATGTTTTTAAAAGAACATTTATACAATAAATTCTAGTTATGCTTCTCAGGTATGCAGTTCTGGAAGGGTCAAAGTGTGGTGCCTTTACAGCCATGTTTTCCTGACCTTTGCTTCCTCAGGTTCAGAGAAGTGGTAACAGTTGAGAGGAATGCACTGAGGAGGACGTGTGCTTGTTCCACAGATGCCACCTTGCTAATTTGCAGTGGTTCAGAGTCTAGAGCTGGCTCTTACATAAAACAAACAGTGTCTTTTTGGAAGAGAAAAAACTCTGAAAAGGTAGATCAGAGCTGGTAGAGATTATGAAAACCACAAGATAAACAAATGGCCTAGGCCTATTCCATAAGTGTATTTTTCTGCTAGAAAGCTTTGGAACTATTGTAATGTCTTTGAAAATACCATGAAACTAAAGACTTGGAAGTATATCCATGACAAAATATATTAACTAGTAGCAAATGAATTATAGTTCAGAAATTAATATAAAAATAACCAGCTATAAAAACAATCTTCCAAATTAATTTTAGCTGTAAAGTTAGAATATATCTCATCATTCACAAACAATAAAAAGAAAGGGAAGTGATTACATGAGTACTATAACAGACTCATCAGATAAGTACATATAGTAGATATATGATCATTACCTTGAAGAGAGAAAAGGGGTTTGGAGGGAACCTGGACTAAATGGACTAAAAATTTATCTGTGAAACAGATGGGGCAGATTACCATGAAAAGAAATCATACAGCACTAGGAGGTCCTGTTGCAAAGTAGTAGTTACAGAGTGCATCAAACCTGCAGGAATGCCATTGTGCAGCATCTTCAGAAAAGCTGCATTACAAACTTGATTGTGCAAATTTTTTCTTGTACCTGAGACACAGATGTATAAATGTAATGAATTCAGCTACAACTTATCAATGCTTCCTTCAGAGTCCACTGGCAATAATTCCACAGCCCATCCTGACGTAAGAAATTTGTCTGTGTCCTTCATAAGACATATTGATCATAAATTATGATTAATGTATGTTTTTCATGTTCATGTACTTCAGCCACACAGTGGATGAACATATCAGAACATGAGACTGACTCTTACCAGGTGTCATATAATGCAAGTTACTGTAGATATTTACTGATACCAAGTATCTGCTCCAAGAGCCCATCTCTGCAACTGCAAAACTGCATCCAGCAATATCTGCCAAGAAAGTGAACCAAAATCCTAAAAAGTCAGCAAATATTCCCCTAACAGGGTAGCTTGCATTCTTCAGACAGTTCTTCAGCAGTTTTACCTTCAATTCTGAACACATTCGAAATTGTAATCTGTTTGGAGAGATCTGCGTGTGATGAAGAAGGAGCTTGTTGCCCTTTTCAGTTTATAATGTCACCAGAAATTAAGTCTATTTAACAGATGTGAAATTCATCATTTCAGCCTTTAACTTGCATTAGAAAGTCACCTTTTTGATAACTGATCCCACTGTGTGTTGTTTACACTGTGAGTATCAAAGTAAATCACATTAAAACAAGTTTTCTTCAAACAAAAAAGAAGCACCCTGTATTATATCTAAAGAACCAAGTCTCCTAAAACCACATTTCTATGCAGCTTAGATAAGTAAAATCCTTGCAAGCAAAATAAATTGAAATAAAAATTAGTTGCACTTTAAAACCCAGATCTTCACCCAGTCACCACACATTGACAAGAATATCGTTTCCCCAAATTCCTTAAAAATAAGGTGGACATTTGTTACCCTGCTTGTAACTGAAAATATTCCAGTAACATATAAACTGACTGACTAAACTAATGTTGGTGTTTCAAATCAATTTCGCTTACACAAATTTACAATACAAGAATTCATTAAGACAAGGAGGAAACAGGTTTGCTATATGGAATAATATTTATCTAGAAGCTTTGATCAAGATAACTTATCCTCAAATTCCAAGAGCAAATTAGCTCCTCTCTCCTACTTCTCTGCATTTCATTTACATATATACCAGGCCCTTTCATAATAATCATAACAAATCCCTCAGCTTACTGAAATAAACATTAATTCAAAATAAATACATCAACATGCAGATCCTCAAACTGAACAGGAGAAAGAACAAAAACTACTGCACATCAATTCCCCCGCACTTAGAAATTTCCATATTTGTCAAACTGTGATTAGTCATGAAACTGAACTAAAATTAAAAATTTTAGAGTTTCATAACAAATAAGGAGGCAATTCCAAGAAAGCCCAAGTGCCTTTTCCAGGAAGATGAGAACACTTATTACCTGTTTTTTCACTATTCCCTCTTTTTTCCCCTTTTGTAATCCAAGCAAACACTACCAGAAAAAGACTTGATCCTACTCTCATTTACATTAGTTTTAGAGAACTTTGTCAATTATTTTCAGTGGAGGGACTTCAGCAGCATCTCAGTCCCATGGCATATGTCTGGTTCAGCTGCAGTCAGATTGTTCATTTGATTCAAGTCAGGGGCAGAGTGAAGAGCTGGAGATCTACAGCAGGAAGAAAACAAGATATATATCAGTTCATACCTAAAGATCCATTCAGCTTAAGGAAACTCCATGACAGTCATCAACATGTCAAGCTCAGAATTTTTTTTCTGTGTCCTGTCATCACTTTTTTTTAGTTTAACAAATTTGAAAGAAATAGTGGTAGGATGTAGGCACCTGGAGTGAGTTGGACTGCTCCACTGAAATCAGTGGATCAGATCTTCCAATTAACATAAATCTCCCTGGGACCACTGAAGCTACTCACAAGCCCAGTTGGAATAAATTAATATGCTGCTCTTAAAATCTGTGGTGTTACTTTGATTTACACTCACTAAAGAAGTGCTGCCATGTTATACACCAAAAAAATAGGAAAATTTGACATATTTGTAGGAAATTTCTGGGAGGGGAGCTAGAGGACTTAATTTTTTTAACAAATGTCTGAAACTGCTGTATCTGTTTGAAATACAGGGTGGGCTTGATTTGGACTCTGTCCTTTTCCCAGGCTCAAGGACAATTGAAGTGATGGGGATTTTTTGCCTAAAAAATGTCTCTAAAGTCAGTGTATAACATGAAGCTACTGCAGACATTCATATCCCCTCTATGCTAAGCCAGGAGGTCAAGCTCTACAGGACACCTGTGCAGTGAGGAGGGAGAGAGCACAAAATCCTGAGGGCACATAAGAGCAAGAGTATGGTGCTAAATCAGCTTTAACCCTTTTGAGAAGGAAATGCTCCTCTCTTGCCCTGCTCCATTGTCCTTTAGGATGGTGAGACTGTAAAAACATGTGAGAGGCTTTTGGATGTATCCTTCTGTGCACTTTCTAGTTACCCAAGGCTCCTGTAAGGAGTTAAACAAGATGTTCATGGCTGGGACACTTCACACCAGTCTAAAGCACATGTTAAAGAGCTTATGAACTATTTTCCATAGCCCAGTAATTAAGTATGGGCAGGAAATTGGGTTGCAGCTGTACACAAAAAAGAGCACCAAGATGGTACCTGCTCAGTCTCTCTCATTACTTGCCCCAGTTTTTCCCAGCTTACTCAAGACCACACCATTCTCCTCACTTCCACTCCCTACCTGCTGTAACCACCTCTGCCTCACCCCTGTAGTTTCCCCAAAGTAGTGAAGGGAGAAAAGGGTACAGGCACTTTTTGGTATAATCTTATAAAACACAACTTCCTGCAAGGTTTTCAATTTTCTGATTTACAGGAGTATTTTAGACTTACAGAAAATGTTGTAATGCTTGGAACCCCAGGCAAAATTCCACTATTTCCTCAATAGTTTATCTTTTATATCTTTTACTCTTCACTTCTCTGGAAAGAGAAGAAAGCGTGATTGGTGTTCAAGTTATCAATTAGTTAATAATTGTCACTTTCCTATTCTGATAATTAAAGTGTGAAAACATCTCTTCTTACAAAAGTCAGTCTCTACTTGGACCATTTTTCCACAATAACAGTGAGGTTTGTGTATACACATTTACTGTAATAATGTCAAAGTTCAGTCATATGCAGAGTTTATTAGATTTTGTTTTATTCTTTCCCTTGAATTATTCATTGAATATCTATAATTTCCCAAAGAATAATTTCATAAAGAGCTGCAGCAATAAAACTTTCCATATATAGCACACCAATGTGAATGGTATTTATGATGTACTCAAAGGAAAATCAGCCTGTTACATTAATCATGTAAAGCTATTGAAAAATTACATTTAATAATTTCTATTTCAAAATAAAACCTGCTCAGAGCTTTAAAACCTGTGAGAAACCTAGAATTAAATTTCATACAACATTGCCTGCAACAGTATATATAATTATTCAATACTTCCAGTTCTGTCTGGTGTTCAGTGATCTCTCATCTCATTTTCTCTGAATTGTGAGTTGTATTTAATCTTTTTTTATTTAGTACTTTTTGCTTAGAATGTTCCAGCTTTAATAAGAAGAAACAGCAAGATAGATAAAGCCCTGTCCTTTGGTCAAGACTCAACAGGGAGGTGTCTCCTTGCTCAAACCCAGCTCTGACTCAGGGCACCAGGGCACAGCTTCCAGCACCTTCTCTGCTTACCCCAGGCCCTGGTGGCTGAAGAGCCACCTCCATGGATTAAAAAATGGATAAAAAACAGGACACAGCAGGTATTTACAGAGTACCACAGATTTCCTGGGGGTGACTCTCCATTCAGCAAGTGGATGAAGGAAGCAAAATGTGGCCCACTAGAGATTATCACCAGAAATGTGGTGACACTGGGATTTTAGGTAGCTTTAGTAAGATTAGTAAACTCTTTTGGATGCCACCTAGTTAGAAGATGAATTTTTCCCTATGTTTGACTTCTGAGAGCACTGAACCACACTGTAATTCAATTTGACCTGTCTGACAATTAAACTTTTCAGGCTTTACTCTATTCTGCCTGTACAAAGTCAAGAGAAAGTCAAGTCTGAGGACAAAACCTGCTCTTCATTAGGCCAAAAAACAGAGGTTCTGCCTTGTGTTCCTGGCAGGCTCATGTGCACAGTAAGCCAAATCATGCTGACATCTTTCAGATATTTGAAAAGCTAAATAGGGTGTACCAAGATGCTGAATATGTGGCATGTGAAATCAAATAAAAAATGAGTGTGCATGATTCCTAATGAACCAGAATATATTGTCATAAATCTTTACCTTTCTCAGGACTGCGGGAACATTCCATAAAGTCAATTCTTCAAAAGCTGGTATCTTTAAATAAACATTCGTGTACTTCATTAGAAAATAAATCTATGGAAACATAATAAAGCCTTCATGAACTCTAAAAAGTAAAATGTGTGTGTATAGAATATATAAGCCTATATATATAGCTGAAATTTTTCAGAATTTTATAGTCCCCACAAAGGAAGCAAAGAATAAACAATTGGTATAATATTAACAACCTCAGCTTTCAGCTTTGAACATTAATAACTTATTTGAAATTGCTCAGCCTCCTGTATATGAGCCACCCTGTAGTGCTTCAGCTGATTCTGATTCTCTTTGTGCAGAAACCTTTTAGCTAATCATTTTCATCTCTGTGTGTCAATAAATCTTGCATCTCTAGGGCAATGACTTTTACTCAGCAAATGTTAAGCAGAAATAAAACTGCCCAGAATAGTCTAAGCATGAGAATTTCAATAAGAATTTAGCAATATATTGATCCACTTCTCCCCCTTCTGACTTTTCATTACTATGTCACTTTCAGCTCCTGAATTCAATAAGATAAAAAGCTCAAATATCACGTGACTTACAGACTTTAGCCAACCCTACTAAAATTATTTTAAATGGCTTCTTCACCAACAGTAAACTCAAAAAATGGTCAATAATCTGTTCTTGAAGTGAATAGTTGACAATCACTGTCAACTATTTAGTTGACTACAAGGGAGTCACTTCATCTAGAAGCAGTGTAAAAGGTAGAAATTAGAAAATTAAAAAATTAATATATGCTATAGTAGAAAAACAATGAATGCAATGAAAGGTCATGTTTCTATGGATTTCTAAATGTAACATATTATTACATTACATTATGTTACAGTCCAAAGCAAAAGGTAAAATTGGCAAGATTGTTACTAAACATCAGAAGTAAAACTTACAGTGTTCATAGTGTCCTGTATGTTTTGTGACAATGGTATCACTCTGTTTCCCAGAGGACAGAGGACACATAGTTACATACCTGAAGTTTCCCAGAATACACCAGAATGAAGTTCTACACAGCAAAGCAGCCATGGGAAAAACTATGTTGGACTATCACAGACCATTTTTGTCAGCAATGTGTCAGTTTAAACAAAGCTGCATTGAGAATTGTTTTGGAAAGTGCAATGATTTATATCCTGAGATGAAAACAAAATGTGGAATTCAGAACGTCCCACAAACTGAAAATTACAAGTTTGTATCAGCTCCATTCTAAAAAATTGATTAAAAAAATGGATTAAAAAATGGATAAAAAATGCCAGCTGAGCACTGACTGAAACCTGCTCACAACATCGTGATAAAGACAGGCTTCAGTAGCACTGAAAGTAATCGGATTCGTGTGCTGCAGCCAACCAAAAGGTTTCCAACCCAACTTCATAATGGTAAATGATCTCATCCTCTCCAAGCATCACTTTCAGCATCCAAGTGTTGATCCCATTTGTCCTCACACATAACATTCCCACAGAATGCATAGCAACAGGGGCATTACATAAATATTCAGAAAGGTTCCCTGGTGCATTTACTTTTTCAGCACATCACAGAAACCTGTGTATTAGTTCATTGATCTTGGCTGATATCTTGTCCAGAAAATACCAGGAATAGTTTTTTACTTATTCAAGGTAGAAATAAGAAAACAGGTTTAGAGTTGCTTTGTTTGTGTTTAAATACAACACAACCATATTTTCCAACTTCTCTGACATGAGATTTCAACTTTGCTTTTCATAGCAATGGAAATGTCAGGAAAAAACAGATACTGATATCCCAATAATCTTTTATAATAGAGGTGATATGGTGCCAACTAAATTACAAGAGAAGTACGAAAGAACGTTTCATGTGGCCCTCTCAAATAAAACTCACTGCATAATAAAAGTCCAAATAATCTGAAGTTTGATGCAGAGTCTTTCACAGATTGCTCCCATAAAACTCTCACATAACAAAGGGAAATTATGTAATTAGTCGTGACAATGGACTTCTTAAATATGCAAATTTAGCTGCCATGTCAGTGCACTTTATTAGCTGCATGAGCTACAAAGTCTGCTTGTTCATGCACTGTATGTGTCCCTTCTGAGACTGGGAAAAAGAACAATCTAATTAGAAATAATCGTGCCAAGAACAAATATCAAAGAAGAAAATCTAGAAGAAAAAAATTATTTTTTTATCCCTGCTTGCCAGAAGAGTCCATTAACCACGATGTGGACTGTGGTCTTATCTCAAGCAAAGATGCATTAGGCCTTTTCACAAATATTTGATTATTACATCTTTTAAAAATATTGTGATATTTTCTAAACATAATGGGACCTGCACAAAACCTGCTGATTCTTATAAAACCCAAACAGGACAGAGTGTCAATGCACAGAATTTATTTAACACTAAGTAAACTGAGCTGCAGAGAAGAAACAAGCTTTGCTCTATGTAATGTTGTTGCCCGAACTCTAACTCTTGTAATGGGAAATAAAATGGTTTTTATGAGGTTCTAGTCCCTCCAGTTATTTGGTAATAATGACTTAACAGCAAAGTTTGAAAGTAAACCCAATTTTTAAGCAAGCCAGAATCCTGGGTCTTTGGAGATTATCACTGGAGATCAAAGTCAGTAACAAATATCCAGAACTGAGCAGAGAATGTCAGGGTTGTTTTCTTAGTTCACAGAAGTGTCTGAGTTAAATATGGTCTCTCTGCTAATTAAGATTCAATATAACAGTTAGATGTGATCTTTGGTGTCTTCTACACCTGAATAATATTTTCTGACATTTAAGTCAAGCTAAACCTGAGTGCTTCAGTGACAGTAATGAACTGTATACTCAGAACTATATTAAAAAATGGTTTCCCAGGTTGGGTTTCTTAAGTTTCGTTTGCAAATGGGGAGGTAGCAGCACACTGAGGTCTTTTTAAGCTAATCCCATGAGTTGTTACAATATTTCAAGATTAAGATAAAAATTTAGTGTATCTCTGTAAAGAAAAATGTAAAACCTTGTGAAATCTGTTTTTTATTTCCTATTGTAAAATGCAGTGTTTCTACAAGTAGTACCAAAAAAAAAAAAAAAATTGCCTTTTTTAAGACTGAAATGTCTGGGAATTTAGAGACAGAAATTCAGTCCAGCAAAAATTGCTACTTATATCAAGGCATAGCTCTTATTTCATAATATTTTTTATTATCATCATTAAAAAAAAAAAAAAAGAAAAAACACAAAGAATCAGGTTCTTTCTTTTATGCTTTACAATTCAATGTAGTAGTAAGAAACAACTCAGAGTAAAAGGTGTGTGAAAGATTCTCAGATTCTGAAAAGGAGACCACTGTTCTTAAACTCCTATTTTAGACTGATACTATAAAACCACAGAAAAAGTCATAGGTAGGAGAATGTGAAAATTAAAAACAAGCCATAATAGTATCTCACATCACAGTATAAGTTTTTCCAGCAAAAATATAAGCCATTAAATTGCAAACTCAGGAATAACAACTTACTCAGCAAAACTGTAGGGCTCCCTGCCAGCTCTTGAGTCATCACAGAGTGTTGGTGCCACATGTTTCTCACAGCAGCTGAATTTTCATCAGACTCTGCAGTATAGCAGGTAGGAAACTGTCACAGTCAAAGGAAAAAGTCAAGTATGTGCAGACAGTGATATGGAAATCAGACTGGTCTAACTATGACCAGTACTGGTCACTAACAGGTCAAACCAGTAGACGGAGAACTAAACAAAAAAAATGGGAACATGGCATTTCCTGAGATGCCCAGTTTTTTGTGTTGGCAAGGGGCAAATTCTGACTATTTTATTTCTAAGCAAGATTATTCAAATCAAAAAAATTAGGCATATACTAAAGAAAAGTAGATTGTTAAGTTCCACCTATAGAACAGATTTCTCAGACTGCAGCAGATAATGAAGATGTCCTTGCCAGCTTGCATGATTCACAAAGATTAGACTTTTGTATTGATGGTCTTCTAAAAAGAGAAAAAAAAATGCAACATTCCAAATTAATATTTGACATGTTTTTTTAAAAAATACATATTGTAACATTTTAAAAGTTTTTAATTGCGAGAGGGAGAGACTTACTAGAAAATAAAAAGGATTACACCTAGATTTTCAATTTAATAACAGAAGTTCCTGCCCTGTAACTGAAGTGAGATATAATTTCCCACGGAGAGAATAGGTCCCTCTTCAATTATGTTTTCACCCTTGCACTGTCTCTGCCAATCACTTAACTTTTAGTGAGATCATTCAACTCTCCAACTAAGCAGAAAAATACTGAGGGTTTGGGGGGCAGGGGGGAGCAGTGTTTGCTGTGGTTGGTTTGGTTGGTTGGTTGGTTGGTTTGGTTGGTTGGTTGGTTGGGGTTTTTGTGGTGGGGTTTTTTTGGAGGGTTAGCTGAATCAGCTCATGGTAAGTGTTAGATGAGTTCCTGAGCCAAGGGAAGAAAATGAAGGAAGGAACATGTTGATGACAAACAAGCAGAAAAAAGAAGTAGAAAGTGATGTTCTTCTGGAGGTTGTGAGCTCCTGCTCTGGCTCAGACATAATGCAAGACTTAATAACAAAGATAAACATCTATTAACCTGTGCAGGAAAACATCTGAATTTTTTTTTTTGTTTCTTACAATTTGTTATAAGGCCCAATTCAATCTCTTCTTCCTATGGTCCCTAAGGACAATGCATGTTACATTTGATTTGTCCTGAAATATGAAGGTTTTCTGGAATTTTAAATTAAAGTAACAATAAACCTCACAACTGTTATCATGAAGAAGGCCCCTAACCTGAGGAAATTTTTCAAAGCAAATTCTTACCAGCTTCCTGTTGCTTCTGTCCTGTTCATGAGTATAAATTAAAGCTACTTTACAGAGATTTGGATCTCATGTCAATTATTCACAGCAGAGATTGAAATTTTGATTAGTAAGATCTAAAATCACTTGGTTTTTTCCCTTCTCAACAAGCAAGGATCGTATCTTTAATTACTGCCAGTGAAGTTCCTATTCATAAAGTAATATAAATTTTAGTTAAGACAGTGATGTGATCATGACACCATCACCTCTGCCCACTTAGGGAACATAAAGGAGGAAGAGAAATAAAAAAGGCAGAATTGAGGATTAAGGCCCAAAGTTCAGATCTAGGCACTACCTCCAAACTATTGCAAATCTGGTTTTAATAAATTTCAGAGATATTTCAGGCACAAAGCAAATATTTCCCTTTGGACTCTGCTCAGTGCATCTCAGAGCTGCTCTAGGAGTAAAGCTTTACATAATGAGTTGTCATGCTTTAACCCCAGCTGGCAACTAAGCACCATGGAGCTGCTCACTCACTTCCCCACCAGTGGGAAATCAAACAACTGACTGTTCTGATTCTGATCTAAAATTGAATTTTAAAATAAGTTTAGCTAATTAGGAATCTCTACAGAATGTCACAGTCAAATGAAAAGATCTGTATCAGAAATTATTTTGAAAAAGTCAACTTGCACCTAGATCCATAGTTGCATTATTTTTTGTATCTGCACTAACCAGAGGCTAGCCTGAAAAAAAGCTGGATTTATGATAAAATAGTGGCCATGACTATATCAGGAATCAAACTGATATTATCTTTAATTGGGTTTTATAAAATATGAGCACCATGGTAAGAAATCATAAGTCAGTCATAGAAGGGAAAAAACAGAACATTTCTCTGTTATCCTACAGTCTTAAATTAGTTCAAAATCTTCTCTCACATTCTGTTTATTCAGGACAAAATTTTGCTCTTTCCTTCCCTCCATCTTTCTTATTCTGGGATCCATCATATCTGCATAATTTCTCAAGCAGTTATGGATTTTGCAGCTCAGTCTCTACAAATAACAAATAACAGAAATACTTTACTTTCAAAGACACATAACAAGCTGAAGTTAGAAGCCTGTGGCAAATTTAGTTGGTTTTGGTTAATGAAAATTTATAGCTTTCACTGTGAAACATTTTCTCTACAACCAGACATAAAAGTAACTTCAACTGGAAGCACTCCAATTCAACAGCAGTATTTTACAATATATTTTTTTTAAAGAGTAGCTTTAAATATATATCTACTTACCCAAACAACATTAGCTCTGGTTGTGCCAGGCATGATACATGCATTTAGTAATGCAATGAGAAGTCCCTGCTCCAAACAGCCTGCAGCCTACATAGAGAAAATTAAGGAAGATAGTGACCCTTGTGTAGAAAGAACACTAAGGCAAAGTTTGGAATCATAAACAATGTGTCATGACATAAATAAACTACCCAAGACCTGGGAATAGAACAAATATCTAAGTTTCCTTGCAGTGTCTCAGCCATTAAGCTTCTCCTTACCAGTAAAAAGCAGCATCACTTAATAGTAAACTGTAAAGTTTTTTAATCAAGCGGGTTTTCTCTAACATATAAACATAACATTTTCTCCAAACTTCAAAAACAACTGTTCTTCTGACACCATGCAACTCCTCGGTGACTTTTCAATTTGCAACTAAAATACAACAAATGGGCTGCCTTTAAATCCCATTTACTCATCTTCTTCCACAGCATCTCCAGATTTTCTCCTTTACCTGAAAGTGGTGGTGGATTTTTAAGAAACAAAACACCAATAGTAGTACCAATACTACACCAATAGTACCTCTGAGGTCCTGGGAGGGGATGCCTGACTGGCAAGAACCATCATAATTGGAACTTTTGGAGATGCACCTGAAAAGTCAGCCTGTTGTGAGAGTTCCAAGACAGCACTGGTTACCCACCAATATAATACAGTGGAAGAAAAGATCTTTTCCTTCCTTGTTTACTGACTGCATATGGCAACCCTGACAGAGAAAAGACCAAAGCAGGGCCTCAGGATTATGTGACAGTGCCTTGGGTGGCCTCATCCCCAACCATTATAAAACATTGACTCAGGAGAATCAATACCAACATTTCCTGGCAGTACTGGATACTGCACTGGGAGCTTATGAATTCTGACAAGATCACAGCCTGAAGTAATAATTGGCAAAGAATTATGGGATTTTTTTATTGCTCTTATTGTACTTAAAAACCAAACATGTTTGGTTTATGTTTATTAGAAAAACAACAAAACTCTTCAACTTAAGCCTTTATGCAACATTTGAGCTTCACATCTTTCCTTCCTCACTTCAGTCAATAGAGCCATTTTCACATGAGGGTTTGGGTTGGTTTTTTTTTTGCTTTTTAAAAGAGGTCCTGAAATTTTTGCTATAGTTACTAATACTAACACTATTTCTATTTCTAATACTAATAGTTACTAATACTAAAACAATTTCCAACAGCAGTCAGGGCAATGTGTAAAATCTTCTGAAATTATTAGACCAAAGAGGAAAAGGAAAGATGGCAAGACACTGTATCTTAACAGTGGGATGCCAATTACCACTCTCTGTTAACAAAACACAGTCATCTACCAGAGGTGTCTTTGCCTCCCCACTTGCACAAAAGTGGCAATTCAATTAGAAGTCTCTTTCTTTCATGCTGTTAGAAATTTTAAACAAGTTCCACCTAAAAAGATTAACGATCTCCACTTTAGTTCATTGAAGCCATCATTACACTTCTTTATTGCCACCTAAGTTATTATAAATTATGGCTCTTTCACAATTCTGTAACTTTCATCTTTGTGTGCTTTTAAGGTTCACCCCTAAGAAGGAGGTCTGCTGTAGAAAAAGGAATTCTCTTGATTATGTGAGATAGTTTAAAGAGATCTGTATTATATCAGGTGAGGTGTCAACAGAAATTTGCCATGGTAGGCACTTCTATCAATGCCATCTGTAGCACACTAAATGCATTTGGTGTTATCAGACCCTTCTAATATTTTTTTTCCTAGCTGAAAATTTTGTCATGGTTCCTTGGTCACTCTGTTTCTCTGTATTTGAGGACGGAAGTTACATCTGCCTATATGACAATGTCATCAGCATTCAAGGTGAATGTGTGAGTCAGGAACAGTATAAACTGAGGATCTAAACAGGAAAAAAAAAAAAAAAGAATAATAATTTAGTGGTTTCTGGGGAGTTTCTACTGTTGCACATCTTGTTTTCTCTGTATCATCTTTATCTAAAGATGGCTCCTTCAGATACAAGTCCTAATCACAAAGTCTCTGATCCATTGGTTACTTGAAGCTTTTGGGATTTACCAAAGCAATGATTCCTCTTTCTATTCCTGGTCCTTTTTTTCCCCTATGCTGCATACCAAGACATGCTGGTATGATGCCAGGAGTCCCTATGATTGAGAAAAGATGGAAAAAAGGATATTTAAGATAAAACACTCCAGTAGTAACTCTGTCATCAGTTTTGCTAATCTGCCATGTGGAGTCTCTGTGAAGAACTCAGAGCAGACAGAAAACTGGGGGTTGAACAGGACATCCATATAAGAAGTGATTCTTCCAATACACAATTTGGAAAATATGAGCTGTTTCAGTGCATTAAATCAGCAGAACAATTATTCACTTTTGTTGGTTTAGTTTTCTGCCAACTCAGTGCACTGAAATGGCTCAGCAAGCCAATGGCCAAGGGAGCTGAGGAGGGGATTTGGCCAGAGGCAAGAGGTGACGAGAAGGCAGATGGCCTTGGGGTGCTACAGAGCCCCAGCCTGCATTTCCTGCTGCTTTCACCTGCCACTGGCTTGTCAGGAGCTCAGACTATGTAAGGAGCAGGGCTATGTAAGGAAATGGGAACACACAGCTGCAGGAAAAGGGGAACAGCAGCACTCCAGTGGCCCTTTAAACTAGTTTAAACCACTAGAGTGACTGGAGCCCTGCATTTTTCAGTTCTGTTTCCAAAGGTGGCATGCTTACATATGATTAGTTCCCTCAGATGGATCAGTGAAGATATTTCAAAGGATTTCTGGTCAGAGCAATCTCAGTGTTAACATCTAACCTGCCTACTCAAGCTTCCATCAAGCACGGAAAGTACTGATGAGAAATTAGCCAAACCTGTAATGTGAGGGGAGCTGATAACAGAGACACAGTGAAGCTGAGCTGCACACCTGCGTTAACCAAAATCTTAGGTTTCCCTTTGATTCTGTCAATAATTAAGGTGCTTTTGTACATCTGTAAAACATTTTTTTCCCTTTTTCACCCTATAAAAATTCCTATTGAATCAAAGGGTCTGGGAGTTATCCCTTAGTGTGGTATACCAAATTTAAGTTACAGCTCTGCAAGGAAAAACACTCTGAGGAAGGAAAGGAAAGAAGAGAGAGAAGATATTATTTCTATTTAAAACAAAGAAAAATCTAGCTAAAGATTTATTGACTTCACTTCTGGTTTAAGCTTTCTAAATATCTTACTAATTAGTATGCAGTGTCACTCATAGAGAAATCAGAAAATGAGAAAATCAAAGGCAGCAGAAAACCAGGATTTGCATTTCTCACACTACTTGTTGCAATTTTTCCAACTCTTTGTGTCCTGCACCTTACAGAGGGGACTCAGTCATAAAACCTCAATTCTTTGTGAAGAAATCTGAGCCAGTTGGTGCCACACTGCGCCCTCAAGTGTACGAGTGCAGCGTCATCAGAACTGCATGCAAGCACCTAAATGTTCTGTTGTTTATGGAGAATGGATTAAATGTTCATTAACTTCCAAAATTTGCTTTTGAAACAGATTATTAAAATAACATAATAAATTTTGTAAAGCATAAAGGTATTTTCCTAAACTTGTCTAGGGAGTACATCATGTATTTCATTGGTTGATATAATAACTAACAGCATTTTCTTCTGCAGTTTGCATAATTTCTGTTACACTAATAGAACAATACGAGCCCATTTTTTCAGCTAATTAAGTCACATGTAAGTATTCTCATGTGTGTAAGTTGAAAACTGCTTTAAGTAGCAAAAATGTCAGCACATTTCAAAAATACTGCATTCATATCTTACTAGGATTCAGCCTGTAATCACATTTATAATTCCTTTGACCCTATGCCCCTCAATCGAGTCAATTTACAGCACTTTTATAAAACCTTCAAAATTGTACTTGATGCAAAGAAAGGAAAAGGAAAA
>VZRH01004534.1:377-20331 GCA_013397555.1 Urocynchramus pylzowi
CATCCCCGCCGGCGCGGGTGCCCCCGTAACCAGACGCAGACGGGGTTTCTGCCCTTAAGAAGCCTTTGCAGCTCAAAGCCCGAGCTCATCCAGCTCATGACGCCACGCCCGAGGCAGGAACCCCGAATTAGAGCAGCTGCCGGGTGCCAGCCGGCTCGGGGCCCGGCCGGCCGAGGGCACGGGGGGAGTGTGGCACCGGCCGGGGCACGGGGCCGGGGCTGGCACCGGCACCGCCGCTCCTGCCCGCGGTGCCTCGGGAGAGGCGCTTTTACCGTCGGGAGGAGGCGGCAGAAGGGAGGGGACCTGCTCAGGGATGGCAGCAGCCGAGTTACTGCCCAGGCGCTGCAGGCGGGAGGATTTAACCCTTCCAGGGCTGAAAATCTTCCCCTGCTCTCCTCCCCAGCTCCTGAGGCATCCCCTTTTCCAGAGGCAGGCACGTGGAACAGTGCAGGAAGAAGCTGTAGGATTTAAAATCCTTTTGGAGACTGCTAAATAACAACCACAGACTGAGCATCCCTCTCTCACCATCTCCATGCCCTGGGGATGCCTCAGGTTTAGCTTTTCTATTTTTCAGATTCTGTGCTGCTTTAGTGTGTGGGTCTGGGCCTCATATTATGGGATGGTGAGCTCTCTGCACAGAGCAGGGAGACAAAACAATTCCTGCTCCAGCTGGGGACCAAGGACAAATGATCCAAACCTCAGGCCCAAGAGCACAAACAACGTGGAATGAAGAGGGAAAAACAAGCAGGATGGGACTGCCTGGGCTGGAGCTGGAATGGGACAATGAACTCCAACATGCAAATGGAGCAGAACTGATCCAAGTGAGAGACCCCGTGAGCAGCTGTGCATTTTGGGACCATTTTGGGTTCACTGTAGCCCTGGCTGGGCTCTTGTGCTGCCCAAGGTGGATCCATGGAGGCCTCCTAATAAATCCCTGCTTTATTCTTTAGCTCTGTCTGGTCTCTGTTCTGGGTCAGCCTTCTCAAGGCATCACTGGAGCACCCCTGAAAACCCCCTCACCCCTCCTTGGTGCGTTTGCCTCCTCTGCAAGCGCAGGAAGATTGAACTGTGGCACAGTGGGCAGGAGGTGTCACCTCTGGGTCTGTCCTCAGCCCCCTAGCGCTGACCCTGGGGTGGCCCAGCGGTGGCTCAGGCAGGACTGGTGCCCTGTGCAGGGCGGAGCCTGCCTGGGAGGGGACCCACAGCCCCCAAACCCGGACAGCTCCCACTCCCTCCCCCTTCCAGGCTGTCCCCAGCTCACCGTGGGTATTGTTTTGGCTCTGTGTGGGTCACAGCCCCGGGCTCTGGCAGCAGCGGGGATGAAGCGTTTGGTGAGCGCAGACAACACAGGGAGCATTCAGAGCTGCCAGGCTTTGTGCGCTGAGCCCCGGGGCTGCAGGAAGGGGGGTGCGGGTGTCCCCCAGCTGCCAGCTGGGCTGGGCCAGAGCTGGACAGGGCTGAAAGGAAGCCGGAGCCTGCTCTCAATGCAGCGCTTGTCCTCCTGCCTCTGCAAACCCCGCTCTGAGCCAGCAGCCCCTTCTCCCCCCGGGCCTTGCTCTCCCACGCTCCCAGTCCCTCTCCTGAACCCGACATTTCAGCGACAGCTTCTCGCTCCTCCGGGCGGAGCCATCCTCCTCCCACAGCCCGTCTCTCCCCCCAGCTAACCCCCTTCCCACCACAGCACGAACCCGGCAGACTGCTCATTCCCTCCTTCCCTCCTTCCCTCCTCCCTTCCCTCCGCTCCCTGCAGCTCCCGATTGCTCTCTCACGTCCCCACCGACGCTCTCATCTTTCTCAAACAGTGAATTTTCTCACATCCTCCCACCTTTTTATTCCATAAATGTCTCCCATTGCTTTTTTTAACCCGGACAAGCCGTAAGGATCTGCGACATCCTGTGCAGGGGAGGGCTGGGAAGTGACAGCTTGGCATTTAAAGCTGCCCCTCCCAGCTTCATTCAGCTCTTACTTACAACGGGGACACAAACACCTCCGGTTTATCATTTCATATGCCTCCTCCATGCCCCTTTCCTGAATTACGCAGCTCCAGGGCTATCCCACTCCCTTTGCTGCCTCCCTCTGCACCTGATCTGGCTCATGAGGTCCCTCTTCAGGCAGCAGAGCCAGAGCTGCAGGCAGCACAGCTAAATTAAAACAAAGGGGAAAAAAAAAAAAGCCACTGCTGTGGTTGCTTTTCCTTCCTCTTCTTCCTTTCCCAGGGATTTCTCGATCTCAGAGGGGGCTTTGAGGTTTTAACTACTGCAGACATGACATGGACACCCCACACATCCATGTTTTGCTCCAACTGGAAATCGTCAGCTTGGAGCATCCCTCTGTTTGTGGAGTTAAATGGGAAGAGCAGCCAGGGCAGGAAAATCCTTCTGAGATCATAAAATCACAGAATGGTGAAAGGGTCCTTAACAATCATCTCATTTCAACCTCTGCCATGGGCAGGGACCCCTCCCACTGTCCCAGGCTGCTCCAAACCCCAGTGTCCAGCCTGGCCTTGGGCACTGCCAGGGATCCAGGGGCAGCCACAGCTGCTCTGGGCACCTGTGCCAGGGCCTGCCCACCCTCCCAGGGAACAATTTCTAATTCCCAATATCCCATCTGTCCCTGCCCTCTGGCAGTGGAAGCCATTCCCTGTGTCCTGTCCCTCCATGCTTGTCCCCAGTCCCTCTCCAGCTCTCCTGAAGCCCTTTTAGGCACTGGAGGGGTCTTTAAAATCTCCCTGGACCCTTCTCTTCCCCAGCACTCCCAGCCCCCACAGCATTGTTTTGGCCCTCTAAGCCACCAAACATCCAGGTGTGGTCCCTGTGCGTCCCTTCACAATCAATCTTTTATTTTTTCCCTACTGAAACATTGTCAGAAATATTCCTACTACTTCCAGCCTGCCTGATGTAATTTGTTTCCTGCCTTTTAGCCAGTTCAACACCTGGCTGAAGCCATGTAGGAACCTCCCCTCTCCTCCCACAGGAACTCAGCTTCTTCAAGAGACCCCTTTGGAAATTCAGGTGGGCTTTATCAACATGCCATCAGCAGAAGGACAGGAAAACCCCAGAGTTACTGAGCATTAACAGCATTTTGGGCAAAGAGTATTTATGGCTTGGCCAAGGGATTGCTGGGCTGGAGCCTCCTGCCCAAAAATGCTGGTTTTTATCCCCAGCAGATCTGCTCTGAGGTTGTAGTGGCTTTGGACAGGACTGACAAAACATTTCAGGAAGACTCAGAAATTTGTGTTTCTACCTGTAACACATGGATTTTTGTCCCAGCATAGTTTTGTCAGTGGCAAAGCTGCAACCTGCCCTGCTGCCTTTGGGGTTAGAGATGAACATCACCAGCTTCTCTCCCACACAGCAGGGAAGGGCCTGGGCACTGGGGTAAGGGGTGACATGTCTGATCTCTGCACCAGTGCCTGGTTTGGGAAATCAGAGTCCCCCCACATGCAGCCCAGCTCAGCCCCTGCTCTCCCTGGGCTGCCTGAGCTGGCAGTGGTAGATTTGGGATCGATTTTCTGTCTTCACTTCCCCGTGTGCTGCGGAGCAGATGGCAGAGCTGTGACATCGAGGTGACAGAGAAGGACACTGGCTGAGTCACTGAAACCACAGAGCAGCTCTGAACTGTGCAGGTGCAGCTCTGGGGGCAGGACAAGCACTGAGCCAGCTCAGGACACTGAGCCCTTGTGTGGGGGCCCTGCTGTGGGAAATTCAGGACTCCTGGACCACTGATCAGTGTGATTGAACAGAAGCTATTTATTGTTTATATTATACACTTATTTATACATTCTAACTCTACTGCACACGCTGGTCACTCATTTTTTATTTGTGCCTTTGTCTTGTCCATGTGTTCTGTGTGCCCCTCTCAGAATCTGGGATTGGTCACTGTTGAAAGGTGAAAGTTTGACAAGAAAGTTTCACAGATATGTGTGCTTGGCAGAAAGCTCTCTGAATGTAGAACCTGAGAATGGAATAGAGATGGAAGCAAGTTTTGATATAGAAGAATAATAGATGTGTAAATTGAAAATTGCTGAGCCAGTCGTTACTGGACAGCTAAGAAAGCAAAGGTTAAGTCGAGTTGGAAGGAGGTTTTATGACTAGGGCAAAGGATATGTTGACCACAAACAAAAAGATGTTTTTACCAAGCAGAAATAGATCTTAGAAAAAGCAGAAAGATACCACAGGCAAACAGACATGCCGATGTGGCAAGTAAAAAAAGGTCTAAGAATTTTCTACAGCAAGAAAACTGAAAAACAACTTTAGGCTTAAACTGTAACATACTAGCTCATGTGATTGGATGGTAATGACCATGATATGGTAATGATAATCATCATGATAGCCTGTAGGTAATAGTAAAGGTGTTGTATATGATGCTGATTGGTTGTTCTGTATTAAGATGCTCAGCAAAGACAAATTTATCATCCTTTGTAACCAGAACTAAAGGGGGTTCAGGCTTGCCTATAGCTGTAGCTGACAGCTGTAGGCGTGGCTCTGTCTCCCACAACCTGAGACTGCTGTAAAATCTTCTCTACAATAAACACATTTGAAGAGCTGCCTGGAGCCCCTCATTTCAGGCTCTTTTTTCCTCTCTCATTTCAGGCTCTCACTGGTCACAGTCCAGGTGCTTCACCACTCCCCTTTATCCAGTTCTTGTGGTCTTGGAATTGTTTTCTCAGCTTCTTCTTTCTTACTTAGCACAGTTTATGTCTTAGTAACCTTGATGGATTCCAGAGGGCCCTGAGAAGGTTCTGATAAGAGCAGTTACAAGTGGAGTGGCCGGTGCACACTGCAGTCTGAGCTGTTCAGGTACACTGCTACACCCTGCCCTGGGCCTCACGCTTCCCTGGATGGTGCTGCAGCTTTTCCCTCTCCCTGGCCTCACTCCCCCACAATGGCTCCTTCAAGCAGCAGCCCCATGGCTTTTCCCTCTCCACCCCAGTCTGGGGATGGAGCTGCTGGTGGCTGAACGGGCACAGCTGCCTGGGCAGGGTGGGAATGGAGAGTGGAGCTGCCAGGGCTCCCACGCTGAGCTCCTCCTGCCTTCCTCGGCAGCCGTGACAGGGGATGGAGAAATGTCCTGACAAGAGAAGGAGAACCCCACTGGGAGAGCTGCACAGAGCATCAGGCAGGGGGTCCACGGGGAGGAGGGCTCAGGGAAGCACCGGCTCCAGCAGGATCCCACACGGAGCGGTGCCAGCCCAGCACGGGCCTGGCAGCTGGGCTGGGTGTGCCCCAGCGGGCAGCTCTGCCCCACACAGCCCTCCCTCAGTCCCACAGCGGGATGGGGGCAGGACTGGAAGGGTGAGGGTTGAGATAAAGGTGGTTTAATAGATAAGGCAGGGGCTGAGCCTGCAAACAAAGCAAAATAAGGAATTCATTCATCACTTCCCCTTGGCAGGTGTTCGGTCACTGAGCAGCTGCTGGTGTTTAGCAGCTCACCAGGGCTCAGCCACGACAGGACCACACAGATGCCACCCTGCCCTGAAATCACCTTCTGAAAAGAGCAGAAAAAGAGAAAACCCTTGGAAAAACCAAGGGTCAGAGAAGAAAATCCCATAGGGACAGGCAGAGTTCAGGCTCGTGGGCCTGGGACTCCCTGCTCTCTCTCCTACCACCATGAGTGGAGCCCTTGTGTCCCCTGCACCCTGCAGACAGTGGGTCAGGGCCCCTTGTTGTTGCAGCTGTGGAAGGGGAAATCCTCCCCCTCCAAGGGAAGTTGGGTCTGGAAGGGCTGTGACAGGGGTCAGTGTCCCCTCGGGGTTTTGATTGCAGTGGGAGAGATTCCTGTGATCCCAGCACACAGTGATCCTCTGGGAAAGAGCTGGAGGGGTGGAACCAGCTCAGGGAGCTGTCAGTGGGACACAGGGAGCACTGTCACTACCAGCTGAGGTGACATTTGGGCACACACGTGCTGCTGGGGCTGTATGTACCTACAGCTGATCCTGTCAGGGAGGAGGGACAGGGACACCCCACATGTCACAGCACCAGGACACGACAGCCACGCAGGGGCCAAGTGCTGCTGGCTGATGGGTCAGCAAGGCTGGGCTAAGCACAGATTAACCCTGGGCCCCACTGAGGCCAAAAGGCAGAAGAGCCCATTACAATCCCAGAATTGTTTAGGTTGGAAAAGCCTCTGAGATCATCGAGTGCAACCATTGCTGTGGTCACCACTGAGCCGCGTCCCCAGAGCCACATCTATGTGGCCTCTGGGCACTTCCACGGATGGTGACTCCACCACTGCCCTTGGCAGTCTGCTCCAGGGCTTGACTGCCCTTTCAGTGAAGAAATTTTCCCAAAACCCACCCTGAGCCTGCCCTGGCCCAGCCTGAGGCCGTTCCCTCTCCTCCTGTCCCTGTTCCCTGGGAGCACAGCCCGACCCCCCCGGCTGTCCCCTCCTGGCAGGAGCTGTGCAGAGCCACAGGGTCCCCCCTGAGCCTCCTTTTCTCCAGGCTGAGCCCCTTCCCAGCTCCCTCAGCCTCTCCTGGGGCTCCAGCGCCTTCCCAGCTCCATTCCTTCCCTGGACATGCCTCACCCCCTCAGTGTTACTTTCAATCCCTGCTCTTTTCTGCATGTGAAAGATGAGCAAAAATCCGACTGCCAGTTTAAGCTGTGGAAACTTTGGAGATTTCTCTTTGTGCTTCTCCTGACCTTTCTCCTCCTCCTATGTGAGAAATAGAAAAGTTGTAGCATCACCACTTCTACCTCTCTACTCTGGTTTTCTTTTTCCAAATGCCTGATTGAGAGATCTTCCTCCCCACTTTTCTACCCTGGTGGAAGGTGGCTGGGGTAGGAACCAGATGACCTTAAAAAGTCCCTTTCAATCCAAACTATTAAGTGATTTTATGACTCTAAGAAACACTTTGGCATTCTGGGCCTCATTCCCGGGCAGGAGAACAGACGATGGCACCGAGGAAGGTGCTCTGTCAGCCAGCACAAATGGAGGGTGGAGAAGCTATTTTGGATCCGGATTAGAAGGCCAGAACACGTCAGCAACCACAGCAACCCCAGCTGGGTATGTGGCCCATGCCATGGTTTCCTTGACAGCTGAGAGGAAGGAACAAACACTACAAATAAGAGCAGGTATTTCTTTTTCCCATCCCTTCCAGCTCTGGAGCTCTCTGTGGGAAGGAGCACAGCAGAGACAGCTCGGTGAACACCTCCTGCCCTGCCACACTCCCCTGCCCTGGCAGTGTCATGGTAGAGATAGGGACAACACACTCCATTTTCAGAAGGCTTCAAACCTGGTTTTATTCTAGCATGCATGCTTTTTATACATTCTTACAAACCTCATAAATTTACACTTTGCTCATTGGTCAGGAGACAAACAAAGTGCTTACTGGAAAAGGCAGTTGCAGGTTTCTCTTATTTATCCTTATTTCTTTCTTGGTTTCTGTGTCAACGACCTTGGTAGGAAATTCTTTCAGGTGTGAACATGGATCCTCTTCTCAAACTTCTCTCTGGCCTACAGAAGTGGCTGTAAAACCTCTTCCACATGGCAGGACTGCAGGACTTCCTGTGGAACATCCATCACTGTGCCCCGTTAGCCACGGGCAAGGAAAACACCAGATGTGTGAGAGCAGCGTGGCACGAGCAGGGGATGGAGCCAGCCCCTGGAATCCCTCACGGAGCCTCTGTGAGCAGCAGCCTCACCCCCTGCTCTGCCCCAGAAAATGGCAGCTTGTTCCTACCCTAGGAAAGGACAGCAAATATCCCGTGTCCTTCAGGGAGAGGGTGAAGTCCAGTGGGTTTCCATTCTGAATATGCTTTAGGGAATGTTGAGTGTGAGCTGGAAACACATCCAACTCCCTGCTCTGGAAGGGAGGGAATGGGCTGAGGCCCAGACTGCCTGGAGAGAAGGAGGAGGGGGATGCTCCACATGGATTTTTGGGGTTGGAACATGTTCCTAAAACCTTTCCCTTCCTCTGAGCCCCCAGCTGTTAAGTGCTGCCCACTGAGGCCCCTCTCATCTCCCCCAGGTCCTTCTCCCTCTGTGCTCGGCCCAGTTGTCTCCTCTCCCAGGGCCTCTCCAATGAGCATCCCGGGCTGCCAGAGCCCCCCTGCCCTCTAATCTCCCTTTCACTCCCGTGCTGCTGCTCAGCCCTAAGGAGATTAGCCCCGGCCGCAGCTGCTCGTCCTCCCTCAGGGCTGTCCCCCCGGGGCAGCCACGTGCGGGGGTGACACATGCGCGGCCACCACCCCAGCGGCAGCGCGGCTCTGGTGCCCTCTCCCGTCCAGCCCCAGCCCCCGGGTAGGGTGGGATGTGCTGGGAGCGGGCATTAGTAGGGTATTCCCCCCCTAGATGGGAGACCCAGCCTCACCTACTGATGCAGCTTTTTGGTGTGGGAGCCTCCCAAACTTGAAGAGGAGAGGAGCAGGACACGCAGGCAGGAGACAGGACATCCCTCCTGGAGCACCGGGGTTCCAGCAGCACCGAGGCAGATTTTAAAAGGCAATCAGAACCCCAATCCTAAAGAAAACAGCTGACCCTACAAAGCCAGGCGGGGGTTGGGAGCTCCGGGCACGGAGCGCTCCCCTCCGGCGCACCCTCCGCGGCACCGAGGGGGTTAACGCCGAGCGCCGGGCTCTCGCAGATCTCCGTTTCCGTGACAACAGCTCCGGATGGATCCCAGAGCTCTGAAATCCCATTAAACATCTGCGAGAGGCTGCCCGTGCCGCCTGCCCAGGCTGCCATCTGCCGGCACGCCAGCCCCCGGCGCGGGCCCAGCAGCAGCAGCAGCAGCTGCAGCAGCAGCAGCAGAGCAGCAGCAGCTGCAGCAGAGCAGCAGCAGCAGCAGCAGAGCAGCAGCAGCAGCAGCAGCAGAGCAGCAGCAGCTGCAGCAGAGCAGCAGCAGCAGCAGCAGAGCAGCAGCAGAGCAGCAGCAGCTGCAGCAGAGCAGCAGCAGCAGTAGAGCAGCAGAGCAGCAGCAGCAGAAGCAGTAGCAGCAGCAGCAGAGCAGCAGCAGCAGCAGCAGCAGCTGCAGCAGCAGAGCAGCAGCAGCAGCTGCAGCAGCAGCAGAGCAGCAGAGCAGCAGCAGCAGCAGCTGCAGCAGCAGCAGAGCAGCAGCAGCAGCAGCAGAGCAGCAGCAGAGCAGCAGCAGCAGCAGCAGCAGCTGCAGCAGCAGGGTGCTAGCCTGGCTAGCGGAGCCGCCTCTGGGGCGAGTGAGGGCAGGCCGGACGGGCTGGGGGTGCCGCTCCACTGCCCCGAGCCCCAGGCAGCTTTGGGGCGCCGGGTCACAGCCCTGGAGCTTTGGGGTGTCCTGGGAAGGGGCGGCCCCAGCGCTGGGGTTTGGGCTGGCAGGGACAATCCTGCCCAAATTCACCCCCCAGAGTTCTGGGGGCAGCTTTGGGCGACTGGCACCTACCGCGGCTTTTGGGGGTCTCACACTGCTGGGCTGGGCTGGGGAGCTGGGAAGGGTCTCTGAGGGTGAGGCAGGGTGGTGGGAATTTCGGAATGAGCTCATCCAAACCACTCGAGGGGTGTGGGGGGATGTTGTGACCTGGATCCTCTGTGCTCCATCCACCCCCTCCAGCTGCTGTGCACTCCTGGATTTCTAAAAACGCTTTTTGTCTGATTTCAGAAATTTGGACTTTTCCTTCTGCATGCTTCCACTGCTGCTTGCAACAGGAAAAGGCATCAGGAGAAGGGGAGGAGGAATTTAGGGAGGTGCCACACATTTCAGGGGATCAGAGATCGTTAAAGTTGGAAAAGACAACTTTAATATAATCAAATTCACAGCACCACTGTGTTCGCCTCTAAACCACGTCCTTAAGTGCCACATCCACACTTATTGAACACTTCCAGAGATGGTGACTCCATCAATGATCTCCTGCTGGCATTGCTCAACTTGAAAATCAGAAACCAGTGTCCAGGCTTATTATAATACAGTTTTAAAATATTTTCTATATTTATATATTAAAAATATATTCATTATATTATATATTTAAAATATTATTTATATATTGTAAAATATTTAGTTTACAATATTTAATACAGATAAAATTAATATAAATATTATATATAAACCTTATTATTCAAAGGGGCTGCTGCAGCTGGACGTGGCTGTGGCTGCTCAGCTGTAGATGTTGTTATCCCCCACTGCATCCCAAACTGCTCCCCTGCACTGCTGCTTTCAGAGGTGCAGCTTCTCAGTTTTTCCTGCCATTCCCAAATGCTGCTGAGTGGTTTCTGTCCTGGGAAAAAGCCTCTCCCACGCTTAGGGAAGCACGGGACAGGAAGAGGAAGCAAACACGGAGCCAGCAGTGCCTTCTTCACCCCCTCCCCATCACACAACTCCATTGCTGGATGGGAGGGAGCAGTCACAGGGCTTGGAGCAGCAGGAGCCCTGGAAACTCTGGCATCTGCAGGCACCAGGGGAATGCACAGGGGCCAGGATGAAAGCTGACACAGAAAGAAAATGCTCTTCTGGAGCTACAATTGCTGGCACAGCTGCTGGCCAGACCCCCTTCCGAAGCCTGAAACGTGCCAGCAAGGGGATGGGAACCATTAACTGCTTGGTTTTGGGATTTAACCGTTCCCGCCTCCCCCTGCGCCCTGACAAGCTCAGATTCCTCAGGATTTGCAGGGCCTGGGGCTCCCCCCAGCAGCAGCAAGGGGCTGAAGAGCTGTTGGATTAAGCTTTTTCCTGACCCAGAGATGGGGCAACTGAGAGGTGTTTGAAAAGCTTTTATTCCATTTTCAGTCTCACGTGAAGGGTGAGACAATACAGATGTTATAATTCACACCATCACCATCAGAAGGCAACCATTTCCTAATTACAATACACTATAAGTGTTTCTTGGCCTATCAGCTTTAGCCACACCATGCTGTAAATGCCTCAAAGCCAATCATCTAAAATTATCCCTCGTGGGTCCCACTACAATGCATCTTGCATAGTTCTATTTCTCTAAAGCATCCAGTCATTTTTACAAGACCATCCTTTGAAACTTTTTTCTAGTTCCATTTCTCTCTCAACAATGACTGTCCTATTCCATGGCATTTTTAAGTCACCATTTCTTATCTCAAACTCTGCATACAGATACACACTATGTGAGCCTTCTGTCAAGTTCTGAGAGTTTTCTACAAATCCATTTCCCACAAAGGACCACTGACAGAGCCCTCTCCCCTCCTCCAAAGCTCTGAGAGGCAGAAGCCACGGGCACATGGCTTTTCTGCAGGGGTAAATGCCCAGGAACGAGGCCAAGCAGTGCCCAGGGGAAACCCAGAGTGGTTTGATGCTCTTTTCAAAGGGCAGAGGCTTGGAAAGCCCCCAGCCTCAGCAGGGGATGGAATTAAAAGAAGCCTGAGCCTTGCAAATCAAGCAGTTGGCTGAGACCTGCAGGGTGCTGTGGGATGGGTGCTGAGGGAGGGGGGACCTCTGGACAAAGCCCTGCTGGACACTGGGCTGGCCAGTTTGGCCGTGGCCAGCCAGGCCCTTGGGGCTCCTGGGCTCAGTGACAGCACCTGGGGGGTCTGAGCCTCCTCTGTGCCTGCTCTGCGTCGGGACCCCCTGGTTAGAGGCAGCAGAGCAGCAGGAGGGAGGCAGGCAGGGAGGGAGGAATGTGAGAGCTTGCAAAGCATCTCACTGCAGGAGTTCAAGCTGCCAGGAGGAGGGGATGAGTTTCAGGAAAGCCAGAGAGGCAGGAAATCAAGGGAGAGGACAGTAATTGAGGCCATATGTTGGAAGCAAAGAATGCATCTGGTAGCAGGGAGCAGGCCCACGCCGTGGGGACAGCAGGGGACATGCAGAGCCACATTAACCTCCCTGGCCAAGCAGAAGGATGAATTCAGACCAGCCACAACTGCTGAGAGGGGTCACTGTTGCAGGCCTGTCTATGCCTGGAGTGGCTGCAGGCTCAGGAGGTTTCCAAACTTTCACTCAGTAACATCTGAATTTCGTGGGTAATGTAGGAAAAATGTGAAGGAAATGGTTGCTTCATCACAAAACAACAGGGTTTGTTCTGCATCCACGTCCTGAGCGTGCACAGAGCCAGGGAGGAAAGTGGAAATATGAAAATATGGGCAGCGCCAGGAGCGAGGCCAGGTCCTCTCTGCTCCCCAAAACTTTGCCTGCCAGGGGAGGATTTACTCACCCAGGGGTACAGACACATTTGGGGTGATGAAAGAGTCACCTGGGGCTGCACAGGTCTGTCCCACAGAGCCAACCCCACAGGGGCCATTCCACTCCTTTGGCTATTCCCAGGCTCAGCAACTGGGAAAGAATATTTATGGCCTGTCCCCCTCCTCCCTTTGAAACCACATTTGAAATAAATGTGAAACGTGTGTGGTTGGAATAGAGGATTCTGGCACAGCATCACAGCTTGGGAAGAGGGAAAAGAGTTCTGGTGCTGACACCCTCTGAGCTTCCCAGGGAATCCAGGAGGAGATGGAGTGCAGCAGTGCAGCACTGCAGGGGTGCACAGCCTTTGGGCTGGGATGCAAATTGCTGCATTTTGTAGGGCCAAAAAGCCTCTGGGCTTGGAGAAGGTTCTCTGGAGCTCAGCAGGCTTTGCACAGCCATGGGGCTGCTGTGGGGTGTCCCTCAGGTGAAGGTGGAGCTCTGCAGGCAAACCTGAAATTGCTGCTGTCAAGGCTTCTCCTCTCAGTAAAATGCCCCTTGTGCTGCCCCAAGTCCCCATGCTTGGGGATCCAGCTCCAGAGCATCCCTCCCTTCATCTGTAGCTCTCTTTGCATCCAGCCCACAGCTCTTGCTGCCCCAAACACCCAGCTGCATCCCATCCATGTCCAGCAGCTGTTCCCTGCTGCTCTCACTGCTGGTGCCTCTCCTCTGCCTCCCCCTCCCCAGCTTGGCTCTGCAGATTGAGTTTCCTGACTGCCCACAGACAGGAGGAACAGCTGCTGTGATGGCTGGGAGGGGGAAAACCACACAAAAGGGGTTAAATCCTCTTTAAAAGGGGGATTGAGGAGCATGGCAGAGCTGAGCAGTGGGGCTCTGGGAAATCTGCTCCAGTTAAGGGTGTCCCTGGTGATGGCAGGGCAGCTGGAAAGGGATGCTGGGGAGAAATTCTTCCCTGGGGGGGCGGTGAGGCCCTGGCAGAGCTGCCCAGAGAAGCTCAAGGGCACTCAAAGACGAACCCAGCCTGATCTGCTCAGTGCTGGGGTGACATTTGCACCTCCTGTGGGAAGGGTGGACAAGGGGAAATGGCCTCCTTTTGTCATAGCTCACATCCTCTTTGAAACGTTTTTCTCCCTAAAAGCAGAAGGATATTGTCAATTTCCCCCCACAGATTTGTCACTCTTATCTTATCTGTGTCAGCTGGGAAGTTCAGAATATTCCACTGCACGTTCAAAATCCATCCTCTTGTTCTGTTCAAGCTTTTCTTCAAGTTCTCAGCAGACACTGAAGAAAAAAAAAAAAAAAAAAAAAAAAAAAAATTAAAGAATGGAGTGTCACAGATACTCTTCCACAAAAACAACTCATGAAATTAATGAAATGTCTGGTCTCCCNAAAAATAGAGAAGGGCATTCCTAAAATATTTGCTCTAAGCAGGAGCAGTTTCTATCCTGGAGTCATCAGGACTCCAGCTGTACCCTCTGAGAACCCTCTGACCTCCCTGCCAGGAGTGGGGCTCATCCCCCCTCTTCAGATCCAGGCAAACAACCCCCCCAAAAGAGAATTAACTGCTTCAGGCAATTTCTCAGCAGCAGATCTCCTGGGAAATGAGATCCTTCATCCTTGCCGCCCCTGGATGGGGAGTGTGTGCCCAGAGCACGGGCAGAGCTCATCACACTGATGCTCCCATGCATTTCCCAGTGAGATTTGAGCTCTCTGCAGAATAAATGCTCCCCAAGGCAGCACTGAGGCTCTCCTCATGCTTCTTTTGGTCTGGGACACTCACCAGGGGAGATCTGAATGTTTTACCAATCTCCAAGGTGAGAAAAAAGGAGGATTCATTTGGATTTGCTTAAAGCTGTTTCAAGACTGAAAGAAGAGCCTGAACAGTAAAAAGGTTCTGAGGAGTGCCCAGCTCCAGTGCAGCCTGGGACAGGGGAGGGGCTGGGATTTATTTGGAGCTGAATGCCAATATTAGAGCAGGTAAGGCAGAGCAGAGCACTGGGGGCACAGTCAGGGGTTCAGCAGAGTTTTCAGCCCCCCAGGGACGGATGCATCTGCTCTCCATATCCTGCTCCTGCTTTCCTTCCTCCCGCCCCTGACTCAGCAGCAGCAGCCTTTCATCCCGGACAGAACAATAGGTATCCTTCCTCCCAGGCATCACATCCCGTTATTCCATCAATAATTCCCTCCCTGTGCAGCCCAGCACAGCCAGAGCTTTCAGAGGAAAAAGGTTTCCACTGCAGCCACTCAAATAAAGCATCTTTGGGATGCAGCCTCTGGCTTTGCAGACTCAGCAAGGAGCTAAATTTGTCTTTGCTCGGAGCTGCCAAGATCCAGCTCCTGTTCCCCACCCCCAGCAATCACCTCACCTGCCCTGGGATCTCCTCTGACCCCAGGACTGTGTTGTTTGGAGATGTTTTTTGTGAGGAAATCTGGTCAGGAAAACATCTGAGCAGGAAAACAGGACTGTGCAGGAGGGACTGGGGGCCTTGCCAGCAGCAGGGGCTTGCAGGAGCTGGAAATCCTCTGGTGTTCCTGGACCCCACCTGGAGCATCCAGCCCTGGGGGCCACAGCACAGGTGATGCCTCAGGTCTGAGCTTTTCTATTTTTCAGATTCTGTGCTGCTTTAGTGTGTGGGTCTGGGCCTCATATTATGGGATGGTGAGCTCTCTGCACAGAGCAGGGAGACAAAACAATTCCTGCTCCAGCTGGGGACCAAGGACAGATGATCCAAATCTCAGGCCCAAGAGCACAAACAACGTGGAATGAAGAGAGAAAAACAAGCAGGGTGGGACTGCATGGGCTGGAGCTGGAATGGGACAATGAACCCCAAGATGCAAATGGAGCAGAACTGATCCAAGTGAGAGCCCCCGTGACCAGTTGTGCATTTTGTGACCATTTTGGGTTCACCTGGGGTGCAGCCCTGGCTGGGCTCTTGTGCTGCCCAAGGTGGATCCATTGAGGCCTCCTAATAAATCCCTGCTTTATTCTTTATCTCTGTCTGGCCTCTGTTCTGGGTCAGCCCTCTCGAGGCATCACTGGACGGACCTGGAGCTGCTGGANATTAGGAATTGTTCCCTGGGAGGGTGGGCAGGCCCTGTTCCCAGGTGTGTGTAACCTATCTGGAGTTGGCACCCTGAGATTCTCCTTCCTCCTCCTCAGCTCCTGGATATCTCTATAAATCCATTCTGGCCCTGATTGTGGACACTCAGGCTGAGATCTTGTAAAGAGGGCAGGGTTAAATTTGATTTTAGAAAGGTTAGGTTAGGCTTTAGGAAGCTTAGATTAGATTTTAGGAAGAAATTCCTCCCTGTGAGGCTGGGCAAACCCTGGCACAGGGTGCCCAGAGCAGCTGTGGCTGCCCCTGGATCCCTGGCAGTGCCCAAGGCCAGGATGGACAGGGCTTGGAGCAGCCTGGGACAGTGGGAGGTGTCCCTGCCATGGCAGGGGGGACCAGAGGCCTTTAAAGGTCCCCTCCAGCCCGAACCCTTCTGTGCCCCTGGCAGGTGCAGGGGCTGTGCAGGCAGAGCCCTGGCAGGGATGGAGCTTTCCCTTGCCATCCTCAGCTCCTGCCTGCAGGATGGGATGCAGAGAGCATTAAAGGGCTCCTGCAGTCCCCCAGGCCTCAGCCCAAGCAGACATTGGTGTCCTGCTGGCCTGAGGCAGAGCCCAGCACGGTGACAGGCACAGAACCAGCAGGAGGATGAGGCAAAGTCGTGTTTCAGCAGAGATCAAGAGATGCTTCCCGAGCCTCGCCGAGCATGGCTGTGCCCCAGGGCCTGCAGCAGCTCACAGAGAGACCTGCTGCTTTTTGGAGCCCCAGAGGACTGGAAACAGGCACTTAATGAGAAACAGCTGCTCTTGTGCTGCTTCCCAACTTGTTACAGCAACAGGAGCATTTTCTGAACTGGCAGGTTCTGTCTTCAGAGCAGTTTTGCACTCAGACCCCATCCTTGGGCCAGCTTTTGGTTGGAAGGACCTTAAAGCTCCCAATCCCCCCCCCTGCCATGGCAGGGTCACCTCCCACTGTCCCAGGCTGCTCCAAGCCCCAGTGTCCATCCTGGCCTTGGGCACTGCCAGGGACCCAGGGGCAGCCACAGCTGCTCTGGGCACCCTGTGCCAGGGCCTGCCCACCCTCACAGGGAGGAATTTCTTCCTAAAATCTAATCTAGCTTTCCTAAAATCGAATCCAACTTTCCTAAAATCTAATCTAAGCTTCCTAAAATCTAATCTAAGCTTCCTAAAGTTTAACCTAACCTTTCTAAAATCGAATCTAACCCTGCCCTCTTTACAAGATCTCAGCCTGAGTGTCCACAATCAGGGCCAGAATGGATTTGTAGAGATATCCAGGAGCTGAGGAGGAGGAGGAGAATCTCAGGGTGCCAACTCCAGACAGGTTACACACACCTGGCTGTGGAAGAGGTTTTACAGCGACTTCTGTGAGCCAGAGAGAAGTTTGAGAAGAGGATCCATGTTCACCCCAGCAAGAATTTCCTACCAAGGTCGTTGACACAGAAACCAAGAAAGAAAAAAGAATAAAGAAGAGAAACCTGCAACTGCCTGTTCCAATGAGCACTTTGTTTGTCTCCTGACCAATGAAAGAAGTGTAAACTTATGAAGTTTGTACGAATAAAAATCATGCATGGTATAAAAAAAACAGGTTTGAAGCCTTCTGAAAATGGAGTGTGTTGCTTTGTGTTGTCTCCATCTCAACTACAACACCTGGGCACAGGAGATGCTTCCAGAAGGATCCTGAGCCAGGGCTGGATGAATCAGCAAGAACAGAATCCTCATCCTCCCCAGAGAGCAGCTTCTAAGCCCTGAGTGCATCTGAACTGGGTAAAAATAGTGCTCTGATCAATTAAAGGAAAAAATTACAGGAACAGCCGTTTCCAAGGTGTTCCACCCTCCCTGTGCTTCTCAAACCTTGTGCTGGGGACAGCACTGGGTTTATTTTCCAGTGCCCTGTTTCTCCTCTGAGGTCCTGGTTTTAGGGAGCCCCATCCCCGGCTCAGGACTCAGCTCTCCCATTCCCACCCCACTCCCTTCTCCCCCATTATCCCCCAGCAGGGCTAAACAGGACTGGGAAAACGCAAATTCTTCTGCAGGAGACGTTTTTTAGTTCTGACAGCTTCGGTTTGACTTCTTGCACCGCAGAAAGGGAACAAAATCACAACGAGATTTTCCTATTGGCATTGCACAGCCAAAAATTTTTATTCTTTCTGGAATTAAATGTGTCCAAAGAAAATGACTTTTTTCCACTGAAGTTTTCCCATTTCAAAGACCAGATTTCTCCAATGTGGACAACCCAGGATTTCTGTTAAAAATCCAGGACAACTGAGACCCTCTCAGGATATTTTGGGAAAATAAATAGGGAGCTCTTAACTCTCCTTTTTTCCTGCCTTTAAAAAAAGCAGGATGGGGGTGTGAAGCCAAGCAACCACATTTCTGGATGGGAACAAGGGCAGGGAACATAGATTTTCTAGAACATATATATAAAGAAAAATATTGCTTGGATCTTCAAAATCCATCAAGTCCAAAATTCCCTCATCTAGATGCTCCCCACATCGAAATGTGATGCTAAAGCTGCCTTGCCTACAGGGATAAGGTCAGTTCATCTGGAAATTTAGGGAACAAAGCTGGAATTCATCAGTCCAAGGGGAATGATTGATGTCCAAGGAGGTGAAAGTTGCTGGTAGCCTCATTTTAATTTTTTTTCTTTTAAATTTTTAACACAATTTAAGTTCGTTGCTGGCTGATCATAGCTAAAAACCATTCCCAGGAAGCAGGATGGTGAAGAAAAGGAGACTATGGAGATAAAGGCCCTGCTGCCAGACAGGGTGTGGGGCAGGCAGACCAGGCAGAAAAGATTTTCCAGTGTCTTTGTCCTTGGGAAAGCTGCCAAATCCCGGCCTAAGACTAACCCTGAGCCCACACAGTGCCCTAAGCTGCAGATCTGTAACCCTTATCTTAAAATCAGCCCAGCCCCGTGCTGTGTGTGGCAGTGGGAAGCGATTAGAAGAGTTAATTACAGCGGCTGGGAATGCTCCTCTCCCTTTTCCTGCCCTTTCTTTGCGCTCTGACCTCACCCCAGGACCCTCCGACGGCAACAGGAGGGGCCAAGGCTCATTAACGCAGCGCTAATCACACCCAGGCCGGGCTTAGCGGGTAATTAGCGCTGCCGCATCTGCTCCTCATCAAAGGCTGCTCCAATCAACACTTCCAGCCTCGGGATTGACAATGGGAATGTTCAAAGCGTGGCAGAAGCACCTGGGGGACTCTGGAGAGAGGGATCAGCGAGGGACTCCTGCTGCTTCTCATCCCACGTGGCCGCCGGGGAGTTTTCCCTTCTCCTTTTTTTTCTCTTTTCTCCTGCTTATTCCTCCTTCCCCGCAGCTGAAAAAGGAACTTTTCCTGCTGTCGCTGGTGTTTAGCACGAGCAGCAGACGCTGAGGATGAGTTCGTGCGTGTGAGGCTGGCGGGGCACCTTCAGTCCAACACCAGGGGAAACGCAGAGATGGAGGGAGTGGGGGAGGTGGAGTGGGGGGAAAAGCAGGAATTAATGCAAATATTCTCTTTGGAGGAGGTGCTGAGAGGATCTCTGCTTGTATGAAAAGTCACACAGGGTCACAGAATACTTTGGGGTTGAAGAGGCCTTAAAGGAGCATCCCACTGCACCCCTGCCATGGCAGGGACACTTCCACTGTCCCAGGCTGCTCCAAGGTTGTCCAACCTGGCCTGGGGCACTGCCAGGGATCCAGGGGCAGCCACAGCTGCTCTGGGCACCTGTGCCAGGGCCTGCCCACCCTCCCAGAAGGATTTCTTCCCAATATCCAGTCTGAATCCTCCCAGGTTTAGTTAAAACCATGAGCCCTTGTCCTGTCCCTCCATCCCTCGTCCCCAGTCCCTCTCCAGCTCTCCTGGAAGGGCTCCGAGGTGTCCCCAAACCCTTCTCTTCTCCAGGCTGAACAATCCCAATTGTCTCAGCCTTCCTGCACAGGAGAAGTGCTCTATCCATGGATGTCTTCAGTGAGATAACCTCGTTAAAGAGAGCAAAAACCCCCAAATTTTCCTAACTGGGTGATTAAAATTCTCATGATAGCCAAAATATTTGATTAAAGAGCTTCAGCCCCTGAGTTCTCTTGGTTCTCCTGGTTGCTTCTCCTTGTCACCTATTTTACTCTTATATTTTCATTGCTGTGTTACATTTAAAATCCCCCCCAAAAGAACAATATTTTGTATTAAAACCAAAATATTTCACACACAGCTCCTAAAAATTATTGCCAGTGCCACAAACAATGATAGAATTTTCCAGGTTAGGAAAAAGAGATCTCCTTAAATCAATGCACAGGTGATATCCACCACATTCACCTTGGAACATCCACCTGCACATCCCAGCTCATAAACCCAGGGATTTATGCAATGGCACGGGGGGAAATGCTTCACTGTTACAAATAACAAATATAGTTATTTATTATATTTATATTTAGAGTTATGTATTAACTTTTGCTTTGCAAGTTATTATTGATCACAAAAATCCTGCTGTAGTGCAATTTGTTATTACTGGTTTTGATATAGTATGATCTGTCAGTTTATGTATGCACTGTATAGCTTTTATAAATAGTAGTGTAATATATAATATTTTAGACCGTAGCGTAATAGAGACTGTGAAATGTTAAAATTCTTTTTCATGTAACTAATTCAGAAAATGGTGTAAAATAATTAGGTGATTCCCCAGATTCGGGGACTATCTTATTGAAAGACAAGATAACAGAAACAGAAACCAGAGCACCAAAAAAAAAAAAAAATTTATTAACCCTCGTTACCAGAGAGTGAAAATACAGCAGGATGGAGCCACAAGAAGAAATAATAACTTGCAAAGCAAA
>VZRH01004535.1:0-10958 GCA_013397555.1 Urocynchramus pylzowi
CTTTCCTTTCCTTTTTCCTTTCTTTTCCTTTCCACTGGGACCTTCTAGATGAATGTGAAAACAAGAACCATGTTGAGCTGAAAACAGCAAAGGCACCCCAATTTAAAGCAATATGAAGAACCCCCCACAGAATTTATGGCTTATTGAATAAACCCCCAAGCTTGTATACATCTCCTCTGACATAGAATTATAGTGTTTAAAAGCAAAACTCTGCACCTGCAAGAAATTGGTGAGTGGAAGGACAGGTCCATGGAGCACTTTATCAACTGCCTGCCACTTTCAGTGCAGCAACCAGTAAAATGTCACTCACTCTGACCAAGAAAGAGTAATTAAAAATATATACATCTGGTGGAGAAACTGGGCTGAAGATGGCCTACTAATGGCATCATATATCACTGCATGGCCTGGTGTGGAAGAAGAATGACCTGCTGAAAACACCCCTTTAAGAATATTTATAGGAGCTAAATGAACTTCATTATATCATCAGATGTGCCATAAACACATCTTAAAAGCATTTTAGATAACCTATTTAAGGGTAATAGTATTTTTAATGGTGTAATCTAAAAGAAAACAGTTAATGTGGACCTGACTTGAAACAATATTCTAAAAAATAAGCCTTATGAGAAATGGACAGTCCCCTTGCTGTCAAAATCTGTTGTCACACTTTTATGATTAATATATTCTGCTGTTTGATTGAGCCCATTTTATGATCCTTATATGTATTTTACATAAAACCCACCTGCATGATGCTTACACATATTTTGTGGAAAGCCTGGTAAAATGACAATGTTTTTGGTTTTCTTCTGCATGCAAGATTTGGAAATGAAATATCTGTTGCCTGCTGGCTGATCTTTGATCCACGATCCTCAGTTGTAGAGCAGATTTGGACTTCAGTAAACAGAAATAGCATTCTGTGTGGGCTGTGACTAAACTCATTTCAGCACATTTGGAGGGTGCTAAACAAGTCAGTCCTCGTTCGCCGAGTTTCTGACTGGAATCAGGAAAAGTGAGACAATGAGAAACAGGAACAAAATTTCCCTAAAACATATGCATGAGTCCAATTCTTTTCCCTTTCCCCCATGGCTTACTGACAGAAGTGACATATCAAATGTATTTCATGCTATGATTTATTACCACTGGTCATTCCTGTAAGTTCAAACAATATGTTTTTCACACAATGAAAAAATGATAGCACATAAACCTGTGGGTGAGTATTTGTTCTGAGCATAGACACAGAATATACAATGCATATATTAATCCAAATTCATCACCTTTGTGAAGGAAAATGTGTTATCTGCCAAGAACCATGTGCATGTTAGTGAGTTGCTCACAGGAGGGATGCTCCTAGCACACCAGTCCAAGGGAATGGGACTTATTTGGCCCATTTCTTCAAGCTGTATTCTTCTGGTGTGGTTGTTTTCTTTTCTTCTTGTCTCCCTTTTAGGACATTGAAGATGGACACGAGAAACTGTCGTGCTGCTCACTCTATTTTACCACAAGTTTTGCAACAGTTTTGTTTCTCTTTAAGTTCTAATTAGCTAAAGGCCTATGATTGTGATAAAATGTCAGAGTTTATTTTACAGAGAAAAAAGAGTTTTTAAGTACTGGAGCTGCAGAAAGCACTTCATAATAAAATCCTTCTGGCTTTAAAATGAATGAGAATAAAGCAAATGAAGTTCAGAAATTATTATAAAGCTATGAGTGTACATCAGTCAAATGAATCTTAGAGGGGAAAAGAGAATAAAGATATTTGATTTATCATTTTGAAACACTGGTGTATTTTAACTCAGCAGAAAAATAAGAGGCAGAAGAAAGCAAATCTGAAAAGATGCTGAAGAGGTAAGGACATAATAAAAACGAATGGCAGTCAGGGACAGATAATGAACACAGGGTACAGAAACTGTTTTTATTCTTGTCCTAGTCCATTTCTCTGATCATATTTCTGGACTTTACCATCCTTAAAATAAAGCAGAAGACTTACTAATGTCCCAAATAAAGCCTTGAAAAAATGGTGAAATAGCATGAGGTAAAGGAAGAAATTATAGTTGAGAGGCTTTTTGTCAAGTATCTATTCTGGCATAGGAAAAAGAAGAAAAAAACGATTTTAAATTGTTCTGGGAAGAAATGCAAGGTACCTTTACTCTGTGCATGTTCCCCTTTAGTAGAATAAGAGAGGACGGGTAGACTGAGAAGAAGAATCACATTCTTATGCCACTCAGTGCAATATTAGACTGAGGCAAACTTCTGGTTTTTTCCAGGCTTTCAAGTGCCTTTCTTGCTGATGTGCAGGCATAGGTCTGAGAAGTGATGCTCTCCAGATATTGATTTCTCATTTGTGCATCCTGAAGTTTCAAGTCATCCTTGAACAGGCAGAAAACTTAGTTTTAAAATCCACAGTCTAGAATATTGTCCTGGTATTTTTACAGGGAAAGGAAATTCACTTTTCATGAATGAGGAGACGAAATGCCTGATTTTGATACTTATTTTTAATTATCTATCTTTTAAGGTCCACTAGTATTGGTGCAGGAGGACTGGTCCTATTGTTAAATATATAGCACAAAAAAAATAGAGATTTCTTGCCTACGGCATATGAGGGATGCAGTAGGGAAGCACTTCTCACTGGCAGCCAAGTAATCAAAACACACCCATGATTTTCTTTGACACTACTAAATTTAGAGAAGGAATGTGAAAAACTGGCTTCCTGGGCGTGGTGTACCCTTCAAGGCACAAAATAAAGTGTAGATTGGACTGCGATAATTCACTTTCCTACTTTTTTAGCCTGGGTTGCTAAAAAAGGAAGTTTGTTTTTGCATGCTGTCCTGTGTCTCTGCTCTCCTTCTGTTTTCTATTAACATCTGAACCCATGGGTCAGTTTTAACTAAATGGAAAGACCGAACTTTTCCAAGATTATTTCCATTCTACAAGTTCATGACAACTGGCAACTGTTGGGGGAGAGATACTCAAATTTAAGTACTTCTAACCCAGGCAAACTTTGAGTAACTTGTCTGTCTGTCCATAGCTGTGTATGAACAAGTAATCAGCAACCTGCTGCTCCACATTCACCCAGTCCACCCTCACAAGGATGTGGGAAAAAAACAAAGAGGAGAGGAAGAGAGAGGAGAAGCAGCAAAAGCAATTTTCATGACAGTGTGCAGATACAAAGGGAATCAGCCTCCAGCTGATTACGGCGGCAGCAGCTTACCAGCGTCTTTATTCAATTTTTTATTCCCTTTATTATGTATATAGAAATTAATCTGCCACAGAGATTAGGGGTCTTAAACAGAGTTTTAGAAGAAGCTCCTCCTCTGAAGCCCAATATTTTGCCCTGTTGGTTCTGGAGAAAGACAAGATGGTTGTTATATTTTTTATTAAAACAACAAGAACTTTAAAATATTAACCTTCAGTTCATAGAAGAAACATGTGGGCACATAAATTCTACACAAGGTCTCAATAGTCTTTCTACTGAAAATTATTGTAAATATTCCTTTTTATTTTATTAATGCTATTTACAAAACTTAGGGTAATACCATGTCAATTCTTATTTGTGTAGTGTGTGCTGTCATGACTAGATTAGGAATTCAGAGGACACCCTCTGCATCAGAATGTTTTGTAAGGAAGATTTGGAAAGGTGGCACTGTGAGTTAATAACTCCTTTCAGCTTGTGATGAGGATTATTAAAAATGAAGGGGAATGTGGAAATTTGGACTCTGTTTAAATTGAAGTATTGAGGGGGAAGGAAAAAGTGTTTACCACCTGTGGTTCAGGGTAGGGAAGCACACTCAGAGATGGCTGAGAGCATTAGATTAGTGACTGCAGTGATATCTAGGGAATTTTAATTTGTATAATTTATTCAATCATTAATAAGGAGGACTAGAGTTTCATGTAGAACTCATTTTTATATCAGTATGTGTTTCAGGCAACTCAGCAAGGAAAAACTTCAGACTGAATTTTATTAAGTAAAATGGATAGGGTAAGTACCATGATCATTAGGGATGGATTTTGGTTACAAATACAGGTGTATTAACATGTAAATGTTCCAATTTAATACAATCAGAAATGTATTAAGTAAAATAGATTGGCAGTGTTTATGAGCAAAGAACTCTTGAGGACAAAAAAAAAGAGGTAGAATTTGCAAAAGGATTGAGAGGAAATACTGCAAGCAAAACCTGAAATATAAATTATTTAAAGCCTCTGTGGATGAGTGATAAGTTGTTAAGCTAATTGCAAGTAACAACAGAGAAGTAAAAAACCTCACAGAGTCAAAAACTTTGATACAGCTATAATGTTTTAGAAGAAACAGAGGAAGTGTAGAAAAGAGCATTTGAAGAACGAGATAGAAAAATGAGTTTCTGTTGCCTGCTCTGGAAGGATGACCTGGGGGTGAATATCCCTGTGATGGAGCTGCCTCCAGTGAGTGGAGGATGAGGCAAGAAAAAGAAGTAAAATGAGTAATAAAATAGAAAATGCAAGATAAATTTAACCTTTTCCATAATCTAGAGTCTTTGGTTACAACATTGCTTTTGAGTCTCTGTCTTCCTTATAAAACCACAAACCACCATAGGGAAGGACTGATTCTTTAAAGCACCACAGCACTACTGTGTCTGTCCAAGACATGGATATGCATCTCTGGGCAACTCTTTGAATTGAACTTCTTGGATATCTGGAGATGAAAACCAGAAAACAATGTTTCATGTGATAGAGATAGCTTTCTCCCCCAAAAAGGGGAGGAGAAGTTGGTCCAATTATTGTAGGAGCAAACACAAGAGAGGAAACATTAGAGGTCTATGTATTTTCCAATATGTTCTTAAAAAACCCAACCCCACTCAGCAGTTGGAATTCATTTAGGGAAACTAAACTATTCATTAAATATCAAACTACTGGAAGGACATTGAGCATGATCTCTTTAGTGCTTGACAGTTTTCATGAGTCTTTTTGTCTCTTTACTATGATTAAAAAAAAACAAAAAAGATGTTAAACATCTATAAAAATGGATTTTCCAGGGAAGATGACAAATAAAGTTGTCAAACTATAGCCCAAGACACAGGCCCTTCTCATTTCTTTGCACCATCTAATTTGCTTTCCTAGTGCTGGACATAAAGAGGAACAGAACAGCATGATTTTGTCAGTCTCTTTTTTGATTTTTTTTCTCTTTTGAAGTAGCATGCAGTATATGTCCAGATGCAAAATGTGGGATGTGAAGGAACTAGTGCAATTCCTATTTATTTCCAAAATAGGGTTGAAGGCTGTTCCTGACAGGAGCACAAGCTCTTCCTCCCTGTTCTCCAGCTTCTGTGACCAGGAGTGTGCTGCTTGGGGAGACAATGAATCTTGAGGTTATCTCTGCTTTTTTCTTAGCAAACTTCTTGGACAGCATCTTATGGTTACTGGAAATCAAGTTTTAGTTAATGAAACACGGTCTATGTTGGAAATAAATAAATAAATAGTAAATTAGAAGAGTGTGTAATGTATTGGATAATTGTTCTAATATCTTGGCAGATGTCTTGCTAATGCTCAAATCAAATCATACCTAGGAGGGATTTTCCTTTAATCTTAGGAGAGGCACTTCAACTGCAGCCTTGTAAGAGAGGAGTGAGCTGTTTCTGTTCTGACAGTAAGCATGGTCATATTTAATACAAAAATATTAGGGGAAAATCGTATTTTTAGAAGGAAATAAGTAGGTATTACGGGCAATGGGTAAGGTCTTTAAAATTGGAAGGAATGAGGGAGAGCCAGAGAAAGTTCTCATTTGAAAGGGGGTGAGGGAGGGGTTTTATTCTGATATTCCAGATGAAAATTATGAAAACTCAGTTTGTCTATTGTAATCTAAGTTTTAGCTGTGCAATAGACCTTGGGATTGCTCTGTTATGACCAAGAAATGAGGAAAATATTGCATCATTCTAATGTGAATTTTCCAAGGTTTTAGTACCCAGATGACAAACCAGTGCTCTTCACAGAATTATTCAAGCTGTCCTCACAGCATCTTTTATCACATTTGTCTGCTTCACTGAGGCTTCTGCTCACTCTGTCATCCAGCTCATGTGTGTGCTGCAGGTGATCAGCAGGCAGCGACCCGAGCTTGCCCTGCCTGCGTTCCCCTCCCAGGCTGGAGCCTTCCCTGCAGCACAGCCAGGGGGGCCATGGCCATGAGGGAGGGATGGTGACCTCCACCAGAGAGCTGGGAGTCTCTGTGTCCTCAGAGGCGAGGTCCCCACAGCAGGCTGTGGCTTCACAGTCACCAGGAGGTGGATTCCTATGGGGAAAAATAATAGTTATGTGGCTTGCAGTGCCCCAAATAAATGGTTGTGACAGCCTTTGGTGCTTCAGGCAGAAAGTGGCAATGTGCTGCTGCTCTGAAATCGTGCTATCAGCTGGGCACACTGCTCCTTTGGACCCCTTCATGCCTTGCAAAGGTGGCAGGAGCCCTGGATAGCAGACAAGACTCTGACATAACTCAAATATAGAAGACATGTGAGGCATGGAAGCAGGGGCAGGTGGCCTGAGGTGAATACAGAGACACTGTCCAGGTGTGCAGAGACAGGGCTGGGACAGCCACCAGGAGCTGGACCTGTTTAGGGATCTAAACAGCCACAAAAAGGGTGTCTATAGACAATTCAACATGAAAAGAAAGACAATGGAAAATGTGGATTTGTTGCAAAAATAGTGCAGGGAACCTGCTGACAAGACAGATGGAAGATAGTGAGGTTCTCAGTGCCTTCTTCACCTTGATCTTCACTGATAAGTTTTGGTTACTGGAACCCCAGACCCCCGAGACCTGAAGAAAAGTCTGGAGCAAGGCAGACTTAGCCTTGTTGGAGGAGGACCTGGTAAAGGAACATCTAAACAACCTGGGCTTACAGAAATCCCTGGAATCTGATGGGATACAGCCAGGAGCTGCTGAGGGAGCTGTCCCATATCACTGCCAGTTCTCCCTCCATTATCTGTGAAAGGCAGTGCTGATGAATACGACTTCTGAGACTCGGAAGAAAGCAAATGTCAACTCTGTCTTCAAGAAGGAGGATTCAGGGAACAATGAGCCACTCAGCCTCACTTCAGTCTTTCAGAAGTTATTTCCAAGCAAGGTGATTTGGAGTAGCCAGCATGGATTCCTGAAGGAGGAACCATGCCTGACCAACCTGAGAACATTTCATGATGAAGTGATGGGCTCAATGAACAATACATATATATATATATATATATGTATATATATGTGTATATATATATATGTATATATATGTGTGTATATATATATATATATGTATATATATGTGTGTGTGTATATATATATATATATATATATATGTATATATATATGAAATGTGTATATGAATACCTGGTTGAGGAAGTAAAGAAGGCAGGGTCAGACTCTTCTCAATGTCTCTTACTAACAGGTCAAGAGGCAACAGGCACCAACTGAAATATAGCAAGTGACACATAGCCAGAAGTAAACACTTTATTTTGTGAGGGTGGTGGTTGGGCTGTGTCACAGGTTTGCCACAGAGGCTATGGAATCTCCATCCTTGGAGATTCCACCGCCAATTAGACATGGTTCTCAGCAACCTCTGTGGGTGATCTTGCTCTGAACAGGGGTTTGGAGGTGCCTTCCAGTCCCACAGTGGTTCTGTGGTCCTGTAATATAGCAAAGACATACACTCATTCAAATAACTTTCTGGTTTTGGGAGGTTTATAAACTTTTAAAGGGAAGGTATGAAAAATAGATGAATGAAACATTTTCATTATTAATTTTAATCATGGAAATAATTTTTGGTATAAATTAAATAAGCTGTCTGCAATCAAACAAGGCATGTATGTTTTTTAAGAGGTGAAAATAGGGCTGAAAATTCCTGTGTTTAAAAGTTTCCATGCTGTCACTGCAATAAATTAAGTTTCTAATTAAACACATGCTCACATACACACTCTTGGATGGGAATGCTATGCTTGATCAATAGCCCCAGGCTACACGGTAGCAGGCAGAATTATAGCAAATGGAACTGGATGAATGGGTTTACTTAATGACCACAATATGATTTATTTCTTTGGTGGGAAACGGGGTAGGAAGACATCAAATTGCTAAAAATATTACCCAAGCAAATTAAGATATGATCTTGCAGGAGACAGATTCCCCAGGGATCCTGTGTGAGTACAGTAGATCAGAGCTCAGATCACTGTGAAAGAATCATACTTGATGAAAGTGTGTCAGCTAATCTGCATTCAGCTTGTTTGCCTTTTATAATTAAGAAGGTTTTTTTGTTAAGTTTTAATGTAGATGGCTTAGCTGTGGACAATTTCATGACACATTTTCACAGTGTCATGATTTTAGCTGTTGGAGGAGTCTTGGTACAAGAAACAAAACTAATGAAGAAAATTCCCCATACAGTAAAGCAGATTAAAAAAAACATCTTTGAGGAAACTCTCACAGAATTTCATTTTTTGACCACAGCCCCTTTTTATTTGGCTTTTGCACTCAGAGTTGAAGCAGCAGCCTGTGAAAGGTGTGCCTGTGCAGGAACGTGCTGGAAGCTTCTGGTGGTGAATCTGTGACTGGCAGCTACATTCTGGTCTCTGCCATTGGGCATCTGTCACTGACCCCTCTGACCAGTTATTCACCTTGCCAGTGAAGTGAATAAACCCAACCAGAGCTGAAACAGAGAGAGAGTGAGGCAAGGCAGTTTTCTGAGTTTTGACTCTGTGGTAAAGAAAGGTTTGTGTCATATGGCTTATGACCTAAAGTGAGCCAAAATTGAAAGAGCTGAAAAAGCTAGCAGTAGAAGAAGTCTTCTTCATTCCCCCAAAATACACTCACACACATATATTCATTTTGGTTCTGGCTATTTTCAAATGTTCCTTCAGTTACTCTTTCTCCCTACTTATTTATCTGTGAAAAATGCAGAAACTGAATATAAATCAGGCTTTGACTTTTTCTATAATTGTGCTTTTCAAAGGAGATAATTAAATTTCTGCCTCCTTGGGAAAAGGTCAGCATGTTGGGGTAACAAATATTCGTATCTCTAGGGCATTTGCCCTTATTAGCCATGAATCACTGTTTCATAAGCTTGGAGCCTTGGCTAGAATCCATCTAGCCTAAAATACTTTGAAAACCAATGAATTAACTGAGATCCACTTTAATAGTTCAACTTTATTACTAATTAACCTGTATATGCCCCTGTTTGTTATGCTGTAATTCAGGAACTAACACTATGGCTATTGTCTAGACATATATTAAATGTATGGTGCTACTCCTCCATATACTTTAAGGATTTGTTGCTGTGCTGATCACTTGTTTTGTACACAAGTTGAGGCTGTAGACTGTCTAAAGAGGTTAGTGAAGAAGCCTTTAAAAGGCTGATGCTTGACTTTATGTTGACCTCCAAATCAACTGGCTCATCTGCAGGATACAGCTTGCATTTTTGGTGCTGGGGAGCTTAGTCACAAGCTGGCAAACAGAGCAACTGTGGGAGAACACAGGGTTTGTATCTTTTTTTATTTTGTGAAATTATTTTTGTGATTTGAACTCATAATTACAGTTTCTGTTCAGATTTTCAGCAACTTTTAAACTTTCGGGATGGCAAAGTTGCTTTTTTTGTCACCTGCAATTTCAGACTGAGATATTGTTTGTTAACAATTTCTATGTTCTTGTGACTTGGACCAGATCCATAAAACCTCTCAGGCCTTCTGATGTCTACTGAGATGAAGCTGGAGCTGACACCAAGCTGGGAATTGCATCTCCATGCTGTTGGAAAGCAGCTGGCACTAAAGCACTCTGTGAGCAGTGAGAGCAGTGGGAGCAGCCTGGGGCAGGGCTGAAGCTGAGAGCCCACAGCATCATGCTGGCCCAACTGGAGCATGGTGACATTAGCATGGCTTTAGTCTTTGCCAGCAGGCCCTTGCCTTAGGTGCTTAGACCTATCAGGACCTACAGGACCTGTCCTTTACCTAAAAGAAATTTTAGATAGTCAAGTGGCCCCCACTCAGCTTCATCCTTAGCATCAGGAGGTCACTAATTTTCATGGAGTTCTGCTTAAGATGTAACTCTCTGACTGGTTATCCTAATTTAAAGGCCAGTGGAACTGAAACACTGAATTGTGCTCACTTCTCTCACTGGTTGAGGCTTATCCTTAGAAGATACTTTTATATTGTGTTTGTGCAAAGCAAGAACAAATAAATCTCCTCCTATTCTGACCCTCATTTCCTCTGTGGATTAGCCATTAGTAAATGCTTCCACTAGTAACAGGTTTAGATGTTTGAATCTTTCCTTTTTTCTTGGATATGTTTAATTAATTATGCCACATAAGACTTTAAACCCTGGTCTTTATTGTACTCTTCAGTCTTCATCCTTCCTGCTGAAACAGTTCTGTGTGGTGTGTACCAGAGATGAAGGGCTGTAAGCACAGCCTGTGCCTTGTTGTGAAAGTGTTTGCTAAGAAATCTGGGCTCCCCTTGAAATGCTGGCATAAGTTTAAGCTTTTTAAGTATGGGTTGCTGCAGGAAGAATAAGAGTATGTCCTTTTTTTCCAGGGCAAGTAGCCTAAGAACGAACATATGGGGTCACATTTCTATTTGGGTGCTTGTTCACCTCTTTCTGCTCTCCTGAATAGGGCATATTGATATTATATTTAATATTAAAATAGAACAATCACAATAAGAGGGCATGAGAGCATCTTCTCTCACATAAATCTGTCATATTCTGGTTCAAACCTACACCTTCAAGGCAGGAGAAGTGTATTCATAGCCCTACAGAAGAAGGAATGGAAGCTGGAAGCATTAAACTTACATGTGTGAGAGCTCTTTCATGCAGGATTTCTATACTAAATGTTACAGTAACACATGGTTCACTCAAAGTACTGAAAATTTTTGTAATAGAGAACAAGTGAAAATGTGAGTGTGCCTAGTCATGTGGAAGAAGCAGATGTTAGTAATACATTAAATTACAACTCCAGGCACAGGCATAGTCTGGCTTTTTT
>VZRH01004535.1:10981-53385 GCA_013397555.1 Urocynchramus pylzowi
TTTTTAATTTGCTATCGATCTTCAGACCACAAAAAGCAAAAGCTTTCTCGTAGTAATTTAGTATTTTTTCAAGTTCTGCCAAAGATCTGACAAAATGCAATGAGTCTCTGATAATAGGTTGAGTATGACTTTATCCAAACACTTAAAATGATCTTAATGAATGGCATTAACTGTGCCATAAAACTTGCCTAAAAGAATGTTGGTCTGCTCAAGGGGAGCAGAGGAGAATTTAGGTAAATTTAGGAGAAAATGTGTGCATGACCTCATAGGAACAAAACCTACATCAGCTGGTTTAGAAAAGACCAACAGAAATCCAAAGTTGTTGCAAACCAACAGGTTTATGGGGCCTGATGTCATGTATGGAAAAGTGTCCAGAAGCAATTGCTTCAGAGAATGGAGCAAAAAAACCTTGCAATAGGAAGCTGTCTAGGAACAAGGCTTAGTCACTTTTTCTAACCATACCAATAATTTCACAATTTCAATTCCATTTCCACTAGCTGTGCCTTCTGTGTGTAAGGAGAAAAGGCAAAAAGAAGTCTTGATGTATACTCTACACAATTTACTATTTTGTTTGTTTTTATTACTTCTCCTATAATTTACCTCTGTTCAAAGATTAATGTTCTCCAGACATCTTTCCCAGAAGGAAAATAGAAATGGATTTTTCAATTTAAAGAGGCAAACAAACCCAAATCTTCCTCTCTGAAGACAACATTGAAAGTGTACATTACTGATGCCAAGCAAACGGAGTTAAAGAAATAATCTCAGCTACACTTCTATGACTGGAAGGCCTTCAGTATACATGAGCATCTATATGTATTTGTATTTAGGTACTTTAAAGAGAAGTGTGTGGGGGGGAGGTGGTTCTGTTTGGGTTTTTTATTTGGAGTATAACCTAAAGATTTTTTATAAGCCCATAAAAACTTTTTTGTATTTGGACATTGCATAGTGAAGCCAATAAAATGAAATAATTCTTTCTAATGGAAGTTTTGCTATACAGGTGAAAGAAGAAGGTTCAGAAAAGTGTTTTTCTCTTTAAAGACATCCCTAGCAATGCATAGCTGTCTTTCAGTGGTGCTAATTTAATATTTAGAGTGCTCTGACCCCCAGCTGTGTGATGCTCTCATTCAAAGGTATAGCAACTCACTGAACTTGATGTCACAAGCCCTTTCCCTCATGTTCACTTGTGACTGGACTCTCCCTTACACTACAGGGAAAAAAGGGGGAATAATGCCACAGTATTTTGGAGGATTTAAGGAAATTAGGCAAGTAAAGACAACAGCCCATCAGAGTTTGAAGGACGTAGTTTCAAATATTCCCATGGATTTTGTAACTTTGTAGACCAATGCAGGCTCAGAAATGTGTTGTGTTGTAAGTTAATGATCTGTTAGAAGAAAAGAAGAATAAACATCAACAGTCATAAATCCAATGTTTTTCCTGCTATTTCAATGTTACTTCCTTTTTTAAAAAAAAAGGGCTACATTTTTCTGGCATTTAGGTGCTGGAAAAAAATTCTGTAACAGTAATGTTTTTCCACCCAAACTTTTACATAATATTTTCTTTTAAAGATTTACATATATCATTTAAGTTTGACTTTTATAACTTCCTCTGTCCACCCAGCCCTGTTCTTATCAACACTAGAGGTGCTGAACCTCTTCATAAGGTAAAAGCCATAATTTTCCATTTTGACTTTTCAAGTAGCTCTCTGACAGTTACCTTGATGAAATTATGCAACATAGGATATTTTTCCAAACCCATGTCTGCTTTTTGGTTTATCCTTCAGAGCTCCATTGTGCTAAAGTAACCAGTGTTCTCTAACAGCTTTCTGTAACACCTCTAGGGAAATGAAATGGCTTTTTCATGTCTGAAAAAAAGTCCCAGTTCCTTGTCCTATTGCCCTTGCCATGAGACAGGGCTTTGGCAATGCCTGTCAAAGCAGCCTTCCCTATGATATCAGAAATGTCAGTGTAAAAGCTGCCAAATTTTTGATCCTGTTGGCTATGGGCATTTGTATTACCTTGTTGGGGTGTATATTTTTTCAGCGTATCCTTCATCTTAATGGAGTGTGATAGCTTATGAAAGCCAGCTTGACATTCATTACCACACTGATTTTTTTCTTTTTGTCCACCAATAATATCTTTGTGATGGCAGCAGAAACTGTTTACATAAGAAAAGAACTGGAAAATATTCATGATTTTGTAGGTACTTGGGGCAGTAAGTCCTTTTATTCATTGGAAGCAATAGTATCAGGCATGGCCCAGGAAGAGTTCATGCTCCTGCCATCTCAGGCTAACAAATGAACAATTCTTGTGTCCTGTATACTTCATTCATCTAACTCGTATATGGCACAGGGCTGAAGCTTAGAAACTGAAATGTTCATCAGTGGCCTAAGTATTGAGTGTTTAAATCCAACCCTTTCTGATAAAACACAGATGAAGAGATGGCTTTCCCTGTCAATCTAACAATAAAAGCATTTGTTCAGGAATTCAGGAAGTACAGGAACACATGTTTTAGCATCATCAAATGTGTATCTAACCTATTGGGCCATAAAACCCAATAGGTTATATATTCCTTCAAGTGTTTTTTACTCTGTTTTAGTACACACTGGAACACCAGTCTTGTATACTTCTTTACCATTCCTCTCCACTTTTCTAATGATCTCTTATTCTGTCTTGTGAGGATTCAGTTATTTCATGCACACTGAAATAATTTCAGCAGGGGAACTGCCTCACATACAATCTCCTGAGCCAGGCCACATCAAAACAGGGATTGTAAAATATGACAGCCTTGTCACTTGAGGTTGCCAGCATGTTCAGGAGGAGGTCCTGTGACTGGCTGTTGAGTGTATTAATCCACATTTTTCTGATTTTTCCCCTTAGCTTTCAAAGACAAGGTACAGGGCCTGGGGTTTATGTTTTCTTAACTGGTGGGTCACTGCAACAGTAGTAATGGCATGCTGACACCTTTGTGTCAGCAGAGGAAAAACATATTTAAATGGCAGAAAATAATTCAAATAGGTGGGTGGAGAACACTTAATCCAAGTGTCCTAGATCATGGATAAATGCTCTATTGCTATGCTGTTGGGCAAAAGCATTCCCTGCCACACATCAACAAACCTTGTTATGGTGGGACACAAGCAGCCAACGCAGTCTTGTTCTTAGTTGCTTTTGCACTAGCAATACTTCAGGAATAGGATTTAGGAATTTTTGGAATCCCAGCTTTGAGCTTTGTATTTTTCTTGGGGTTTTTCCTCCAGAATGCTGTCATGGATTTAGACTTTTGTGAACAACCGAAGTGAGCAACAGTCCCAATGAATCAAGAGAGATGAGCCTGCATTTAGGGGAACAATTTCTTGGCTTTGTTATCCCATTCTGTGTTTCAGGGATGTCAAATCAGTGTTTTTAAATTGATTTGTCACAGACCAAGGAACAGAATAAGACTCAAAACCTGCTACTTCAAATCCATCTCCCTCTGATACCTTCCTTAGACATTTTCATTAATATTCCTAAATGCTTAAAGATAAATGAAAGAAATCATTTCCTTTTAAAGTAAATAAATAAATACAGTGTGAGAATTTCCAATTGTGTCCATTAAGAGCAAGCAGAGAGCTCATTGTAGTGTTTTATTTTGTTATTTACAGAACAGCTAGCTTGTACTACAGTATCTCTTCATCTCCAGAATTTCCCTTCCAAGATTATGTATAGGCTCTGTCTTACTAGTAATATTTTAATTCATCACCATATATTTAGCAAACTCTTCTTTTATCACTTGATGACAGAAGGGATTTTTTTTCTCTGACATTTATTGCTTTTTAAACTGTATTTCTGGTACAGTGCCAGGCTTCTCCCAAAATATTGTAAATAAATGTGAGTAATACAGATTTGGATTTATGAAGCATAATGGTTGGATGCTTTAACTATGAAGAGATGCTTCATCATAGTCCACCAGTGTGTGGGGAAACTTAAGACTTGCTTTCCTGCTTTATTTTACTACAGTCCTTATAGGTTTTAAACCAAGTTGCTTTGAGACTTGAACACAATTACAGTAACCAATCTGACATACACACAATGTGAATAAAACACTTAATTATATACAGCCATTTTAACACTGATACATTTTACACACATAAAATAAAGGCACCTTGAAATAAAACTCTTATCTCCCTCACCTCACTTATCTACTAATTACATATAAACTCACACAATCAAAAAAAGAGAAAAGATTCCTGTATGTATATCATTAAGGAATATAAAAGAAAGGCTTGTTATCTTCCCTCGTGCTTATCTGTAAGACTCATGTTAATGTTCCTATCTGTAAGAGTATATACTCTCTCTATATGTGTATGTTCATATATAGTTTATATATACAAATATAGCTCCCCTCAGACTCTGAATGATTAATGCACTGGCTGGGGAAACCATTCTGTATTCACACTTTCTGCAATCAGAAATTCTTTAGCTGGAAAGCCCCCATTTCTTCATTTGTAGGCACTGTTTCATGAGACCATGAAATCAATCCTGCCACCCTTTTGGTTAAATTTGGATTCAAAATGAAAAAATGCCGCTCTTCTAATATCCTTATTCTCTTTCAGTCATTATTTAACAACCTGGATATTTTTTTTTATTGTATGGTGGATTAAACGTGCTGGTAACAAACTTTGAAAACATGGTGGTCAAACAAAACCACCACTCCTTTGCATCACAATCCTTACATTTTTTGTATGATGATACATTGTGTGGTTTATATTGAAGAACATGAACCAGCTTTAGTCCTAAAAAGAAAGCATATGCCTGGGAAAAAAAAAAAAAAGGGATATTTGTAACCAGTAAATAAAGCCCCTGCCCAGAATCATGTGTGACATTCCTGACCCTCTCATGATGTAGGGCTAGTTAACCTCTGAGCTCAGTGTGCTACAGCTGAAGATGAATATTATCAGCTTGGGCTGTGGTGAGTTCTGATGGAAGCAATCTGGGAACCTGGATTCCCCCACTCCTGCCCCAGGGAAGAATAAAGGGGCTCTTGTGCCTCCTGCTGCAGCAGCAGGGGCTGGCATCACTTTTCATACCCTTGGAGGCCGCATGCCACACGTCAGACACGATGCAGGAATGCAGGCAGCAGATCCCTATCTGCTTTCCATTCTGATATTTAATGATTTCTCAGTGGATCCAAATGCTGCATAAGACTTCCAAGTAGAGGAATGACTCAGATCAGAGAGATACCATCCGGGAACATTTCCCAAGTGCCTGTTTCATGGGGATGGGAAAGGAAGCAGATGTTTTCCATCAACAACTAATGCTGAAGAGCTACTATTACTCCCTCCCTAACCACAAGCTCTGTGCCATAATCATCTACTCCCTTCTTCTGCTTCTATAGATGTAGCAGCAGCATGTAATAATTCAAATTCTGTCTTGTTGACACAAGCTTGCTTCAGCAGTGCAAAAAGCAAGTTATTTGTTCACTGAGTCTGTGGACACATCAGCACTTTGCATAGAGCCTGAGAGGAGTTGCTGCTTTCTTGATGGCCATGACCTGCTGTCATCCAAGCCTCCCAGAAATCTGTGGCAGCACACGGGAACAGCCACACAGAATAAATTTCTGTCAGTGTAGCATGATTATTTTTGTTAGATAGGACCACAATTTTCCTCTGAAATATTCCTTGGAATAATCCCTATTAAAAAAATATAATATTTTATTTTCCTCTTCATTCAGGAAGCTGATCTCAAATGATGCTTATTTATTTACCTTGAGTAATTATGCTGGTATGAATTTGTAGGGCAGTTGTAGGAATTGCTTCAGTTGGGTCTGTGTCACTGATGGGGAATGATCTGTCATAAACATCAGGCTTTGTAGAGAGTAATAGGTATTCTGATGTATCAAGTTGGAAACTAACAATAAATATGAGGCTTAGTGGATTATATTTGACTTAAAATACAGGCATGTGTGCAAGAATAGAAAATATTAAAGATCAAAAAGGGTGGAAAAAATTTAAATGGCATTAGTATAATAAAAGGGAACTAACTCACCTGTTGAACTGAAAAATGTTGACTGAGGGACTAAACAACTTATTTTTGGATATAAACATGGTCAAGATGTCTATTCGGTGAGGATGAGTACTTTTATATTCCATTTGGACAATTTGGGTAATATTATAGCTGTTATATATTTCTTCTCCTAGTGCACAGCTGTAGATGTTCCAAACAGGAAAGCAGAATCCTTAAAACCTCTCCCTTTGCAAGCTCATAGAGACCTGCTAAACACAGAATCCTATGGAATCATAGAAGAGCCCGGGCTGGGAGGGAGATCCTCTTGCAAGATCCTCTTGTCAAATCTTTCGTAGGAAAAGGAGCCTAGATCAGATCATTGAGTCCTGCCCAGTCACACCTTGAAGACCTCCAGTGATGGATCCCTGGGGAGGTTGTGGCAGTGACTGATAATTCTCACTAAAAAATGCTCCCTTACAACAAGAAGAGAACTTATTTAAGAACTCTGAAATGTTCTACATACAAAGCTTTGGTTGTGGTTTTTTTTGTTGTTTTTTTTTCCTATAAAATGGCTGCATGGACACAGCTGTGGCCTAGGCTCTGCTTAAAGTCAATGAGCCATAGTTGACCCTAAATTCATAGTCCATGGTGTAGGCAAGTCAGGACAATCCTGAGGTCACTTATATAGGGGATGGTCCTATTCTTTCCATACTGAGAGTTCTGGAAAAGACTGAACTCAGTGTGAAAGTCACTATAAATATGAAGAATGTGAGACTGAGGAATGCCATGGGACTGTAAACCCTTCACAAAAATGAAGGATCCTCTTCACTACAACTGCATTATATATCTTGGATACCAATCCTGAAGAACAAGGAAGGTAGATTAGTACTGTTATATTTTTAGAACAAATCTAAAACCCGCATTACATGAAAATGAGAAGCAAAGGATGCTGAGAAAGGAAGGCTAGGAGGGGAAGTTTTACCACAGATAAAAGGAAAAGAATATGTAGCTGCTCCCTGAAGCAAAGCAGATGGGATGAAGAAAGCTATGCCACCAGCTTCCTATGTTCATTTTAAAGGTCAGTTTTAAAAGATAGGAGTCAGTTGTGGAGGAGTTTTTTCCCTCCCAAGACATACCATCAAGAAGTCTTAGGAGACAGCAAGGAAAAGTGATTTTGGGTTTCGTAATATTTTCCCCTGGATTTAACCATTACTTTGTCAGAATAAATCTTCTTTCTAAGTTTCATCTTTATTCAGAGGTGACAAATTTATACTGTTCTTTTTCCTTGGGGGTAAAACTCCATTGATGTTTTGCAGGAAACCCTTGTAGGAGCAATGCTTATGGAGGAAGCTTCCCTCAAAACTATGAAAGTTTGGGGACCTACAGGATCCAGTGCTAGGACTCAGGATCAATTCTCCCCAAGCACACACAACCCAGTACATTCCTTGTAAGGTATAAAAAATAGGAGGCAGCTACTAGGCTGAATACTCCCAAATTGCTACAGCTGATCAGTGCAAATTTCCTTTGGTGGAAAGATATGACAAGTGACAAGAGGGAGTGGAATGTTGCTTTGTTATTCTGATTTTTCACGGACAAACGCAGATCAGCAGCGTGTGTGAAAGGAGCCTCAGAGTCTACGAAACAGGAGAGAGCTCAATATATGATGTATAGACTTTTTTTCGTGCTTCATGGGGCTGCTGGGATATGAAAATGCCATTTTGGGGAAAGCTAATTGCCTGTTCAGCAACTAAAAGCAAGATACCTTTGTTCAGTGAGTTACAATTCCCTGAAGTACACTGCAGTAGCAAAGCAGTAATTACAATGCAGCATGTCTTAAAAGAGCACCATTACACATTTCGTGAAGAAAAGGGTAACTTAAGCATTGCTGCTCCCTGGTTAAAGAAAAAGATTTAAAACATCTTGAGCATGATCTTGTATGTTTTATGAATATAAATTTGTCTTCATACCTATTTCTAATATGAAGACTGTGCTTGATGCTTACTTACCCATTTCAGACTGCTACCAGGCCAGGCTATAAGCTATTTTGTGCTGCTGGCAACAGCCCAATAATATAAAACACATTTTTAATTTTCTTCCTTTACCAGCCCCCCCCCCCGCCCCCTTTTTAATGTTTTTTTTCTGTCTCCAGCAAAAAGATATTGTCTCACCAGAAGGAAATGACTTGTGGGTAAGGCAGCCAGTATAAATTAAAGTGGGGTCTTTGGCTGAGGAAGCACAATGAATGTTCAGAAAAAGATGGTGAAAAAGAGAAGTGGGAGCAGACAAAGGAAACCAGGCAGAAAATACAAAAGAATATGGGTTTAATATATTTTTGATATCCGAAACAGAGTGAGCATGGTTGCAGAATTCTGGAAATCATAAACACCTTAGAGTGTTAAGACTACCTCATAAATAAGAATAGGTAATTTCTTGGGGATTATGTATAAATCAGACTTTAATTAAAATGTTAGGAGAAGATGAACATATGTTTTAATAAATACTTAATTATTAAATGTTAAATAATTACTTATTGATAACTACAAGCATGGTATAGTTATTTAGTAACCACTATTTATTTATTAACCTTTGACAAATGGAACACTTTCTATGCAGAATAAAATTACCAAAAGAAGCTGGAAAGAAACAAGATATGAATTAAGATTTTGGCAGAAATCAGTAAGGAAGGGAACTCACACACCAATTACGTTGTGTTGCATTATAGGTTCCATACTCTCTCCTAACAACTACCTAATTTTCTCATGTCTCCATGACACATATTTTGTGACTTTTTCATTAAAAAAGCCAGCACAAACCCAATAATCTTTTGCCATATAATACATTATTAGGAGAATCATAAAGAGGGAGGATAAAGGAGCAAGTTTAATAAATGCTGCAAAGCATACTACTGCTCCTGAATGTTTGTGTTGAATTTCATATGATGTATGAGAAGCTGACATGTCCTGTGGGGGCTAGTTCACATTTTTTTTAATGAAAGGTTACAGTACTCTGGACCTATAGTTTATTTAGTTTTGCACTAGAGATGTAAATATTTATTAAGGCTTTGACTCATTACATTTTGTGCAAGCCTTGCACTCCAAATCTGTGTGATTCACAGTATACTGAAAATAGAAATAATACCCCTAAATCACACCTGTCTGTAAAGAGAAAATCTGCCAGTCCTTTCACTCCCAACTCATCACCTTGCGACAGGCAAGGAAAAAAATTCCAGAAAAAAAACTAGCTGCTACTTAGAAATGAATTCACTGGAAAAATGTTCCTTTGTTAAGAAGTGCTTGGCTGGATGGCTGGGAAAATGCAGAGCTCAAAAAAGTCAACATGCTTCTTAGGTCACCTAGCCCCTTATTTTGAAAAATACCTGTATCGCTCCCTTTGTTTTACTGTCTTTTTAGTTATTTGTTTGGGAGTTTTGGAGGCTTGTTTTTTTGCTTGTTTGTTTTGAGAGAGATGAGTTCAAATTATTTTATGTTAGGGAGGTGTAAAATATGGCCTTACATCTCTTACTGCATCCATCTTTTAAACAAGTGTGTCTTCCACCTCATTTTGTGATGAGCTTGACCCTGTCATAATCTAAAAACACTTTGATGAGTCTCTCTCTAAATAAAAAATTACAGCCTTTGTGGAGTTCAAGTGGTCTCAAGGTTATGCAGTGCTAATCAGTTTTGTGGTTCTTAATTCTGTTTTCAAATTTGGCCATAGGAGTCTTTCAATTCACTTTTGTGGCACTTGATTGATTTTGTTATTAACGTTACAAGTCATGGGATCAGATAGCAGTATGTTGAACAGACATGCACCAACACCAGCCTACTGAAACATATATTGATTTTCATCAGTATTTTTAGTCTAGGAAAGTGTTTAAATTTTGGGCTTAAAATTACTCTCTATGTATTTAACAAAGTTGAAGGTATTACAAATATTTATGTGACTGCAATATATAAAAATATGTATTTATATATCCTTTTGTTAAATGACATCTATTATAGATCTGCACTGTTACCTTATGCCTCCAGATAAAACTGTAAAGCTGCTGCTCCTGAGTACAAGAAAATCCATCTTGAAACTTTAATTAAAGAATAATCTATCAATGACAAATTACCAGAGGATGGATATGTCACTCACAGTGTTGGCATGTCATTTCAAAGAACACAACTGAAATCACAGGAGAATAACAGATCTGGGTATTTATTTGCACTGAACAGACAAGGGGAACATAACTAATATAAAGCAATTTCTAGAGAGTTTCTGTATTAAGAGATTAGTCTGAAATTCCTTCACCCTGAAAGAAAAAGCAGCACTAAAGCAAATCTGCACCCTCTGTGAAGTCTGTAAGACCTCTACTAAAACAAGTAATCACTTAATATGTTTAAAACTACTAGTTTGGGTTTTATTAATTGTGCTCATGAAGTCTCCATACTGGATGAAACCCTAGTAGCTTTTTATTTGACTTCCTAGAAACAGTTCTTGTAACAGTTCTTGTAACCTTATTTCAACTTACCTTTCAAAATAGCATAAAAAGAGGTGTCACTGAGGATATGAGAAGTAAGAGCTCTTTCCCCCAATTCTGTAATTCAAATAAATTAATCTTTACATCTCCTCCCTGGTCAGCTGCATGTGCATTTCCTCACATAGAGCCATTTACAAAATAGAGACTCTATGTAGAGTTCCTATGTAAATGATAGTGAAAGCTCTTTTAAAAAAACTAAGTGATTACAATTATTCAATTTCCCACAAAATTCGTATTTATTTTTTTTTTTCATGAGTTGTTATTTTTAAAAGGCCTGTAACAAGATAGATTTCAAAGGAGGGGTATATGACCTCAGTATGAATAACCCTAATTTTAGCTTCTCCTGCTTAAGAGAAAACTCTGGCATAGTAAAAAATCACAGTGAACAATGATTGTTAGTTCTTTATTCCTTCTCCACAGAGTATAGTTTTACCTTTATCTCATCCAGGAGAACCTTGTGAATCAGGTGGAACAATAGTTCCATCAGAATCATATGGGAATTTCATATAACCTGAAAGCAACTTGCTGGCAAGACACAAATCTACTATCCTGGGCTATGTACAGTTCCCTGACCACCTCATGCACAAATATCCCTTGGCTATAATCCTAGATGCTTTCTAGTCACCACTATCTATTTTTAACTTTGTGTTGGGTTGATTGACTTCTCTTTTTGATTGCCATATACCAAATTTTTGCTTATTTTTGACCCCTAAAACATATCCAACCTACTCTACCCTTGAAAGGATGTTAAGTTAAAATAAAAGCATAGAAATTCACATCTAAAGATCAGAGCTACAATTCTATATTTAGACTCAGTTGGACTGAGTAAGGTAAGTTCAAGTAAGTAACCTTGAACTACTTTGAAGCCTCAACCCAAAGGAACCCATTTAGTCTCTATCATGTCCTTTGGCACAGATGCAGTTGAATTCTGTTTCTCCCAAAATCTATTCACATTTTCTATATGAAGAGGATATTGGAATAAAAAAACTGAAAGATGATAAATCTGATATAATTAGCTTTCTTAATTAACAGCAGTGTTAATGAGATTGTTGATTAGACTATTATTGACCAGAACCTCCCAGTCAAAGTGTTGACCATCCAGCTACTGCTTACACAACTTTCCATCATTTTGGACTCAAGCCCATGGTGGATTTCAAGTCCCACCCTTTCTGTTGGGTCCTTCACAATGCACATGTGATATTTGTGGAATCAAAAGCACTACAAAAGTGCAACACTGGAGTTGTCAGGATGGATTGTATTCTGATGATTGCCTCCCTTATTAGGTACATTTTGATACCTCCTCTACTGCTTTAACTGAATGGTACATAAGTTTGTGATATTCTTCAAATAGGAATTGCTTCTTCCAGCAGAGGAAACCATAGACAATGTTCTGGAATTATCAGTCCTTCAAACCTGTACTCTTCTAATGGTGGCCTCTTGCTTACAGTTTTAAAGATCTTTTCCAATCTGTGGCATTCAATGCAGAGGATGTTTAACACCTTGCAACACCTCTCATGTTTCAGGCACCTGAGAGGACAACAGCTTGACTTTCTAAATCTTCTGGAAATTGGATGGCTTATTTGCGAGAAATTTCATTTTTGTCTTGTTGATTCTTCTTAATTTCTTTATTATAGATTTCATTGTCTGAAGATAAGATTTAAGTCTTTCCAAACAAGATCCCATGTTTGGAGAAAATAGGCAACCCTGAGCAGTGCTAAATAGACTTTTTGTTCCTGAATAATCTTTTATTTACTAAATCCTCTTGAACAATTTTTTTCAGGGTGAGAGTTATTTTTTACTTAAATTATTTTAATAGTAGTATTTTCATGTTACACTTGGCACTGTAAAAGATCTTCAGTAACAATCCCATAGTGCTTAAATAATTAATTAATTATAAGGGAAAGAGCTTCCTAATGATGACATTATTCCATTGCATGACGGACATAACAGACATCAATTCTAGCAGGGTGGGCAACTATTAACAGCAAGCTTTGCTGCGATCACTGGCTCTTATTATTAGGAATTTTAATTTAACCATAAATAATAGTGTCATGGTTTGACATGGAATTGAGTTTTTGGGAAGTTGTAGTCAAACCAATCAGTGGCCACATTTGAATATTGGCACCTGGTGTGGCCACTGAAGACCTGGATACGCCTCTGAGAACACACAGGGGTTAAAAGCAGAGCACTCCCAGCTGCACTTTCTCTTTGGCTCTGGCCGGGTGAAGAGGTCTGACCTCCTTCCCTGCCCAGCCCACAGCTGGGTGGGGGGTGGAAGCCACGTGGCCTGTGGGGATGTAGGCTGGAGCCCCTGCAGGATGGAAGGGTGGAGGAACCCTGAGATGCTTTAGGCAGCCCCCCCACCCCACCCCAACCTGGGAGAGAGAAATACAGAGAGAGAGTCTGTGCCAGCTTGAAATTTGATGTCATGTGTTGGCACCATGGCTGAGAAGGATAAGGGGAGGGAGAGGAGCGGGACAAGAAGGTGCCCAGCTGAGGGAGTCCTCAGACAGAGGCTGAGCTTTTAACCCACTTTGTTCCTGGACAATGGAAAGCTGGCAAACACAAATCCCCCTGTATTTGAATAAGAAGAGAGACATGAAAGAAGAGATATGAAATAGAAGGAAATGGGCAAGTGTGGTGAAAGTTTGAGCAAGTGAAAAATGTCAGAAGAAGATGGGAAGAATACTGGGTGGAGGAGATGATGGAGTGGCCTTTGGCTGGACTTCTTCTTGCATAGCCATTGGACTGAACCAATTTCTTCCTGTAACACAGAGACTGCATCTTGGGGAGGCGATGGCTGGGAGCCAGGAGTGACAGAGATGTTAGGTGAAGGAGTGGAGTGAACAGAGACTGATGAGGAGGGTGCAGTGGAGCCCTTTGCCTTCAGAGGAGAAGGATCTCTGTTCTCGAGACCCCCAGGCCCCAGGGCAGTGAATATGGGGGGGTACTGCTGTCCTGAAAGTGAGAGACTGTCACTGTTTTTTGGAACTGGGCAAAGCATCCTTAAAAGGAACCCTAGAAGCATTTTGGGTCCATGAATGGTGGCGAGAGCACTGGACATGGAAGGAAGATGTCACCGTGACAGATTTTCTATGGGCGGCTGCCACGTGTGACATGGAAGCACAGGAGGGTTCAACTGTGTTTCCCCACCATACGGGAAGCCTGTGGTGCAAGAGGGAAACTCCTCTCTCCTTGATTAACTGGGAGTTGATTGTCTGAGGGGTGGTAATGGACTGAGAATTGATTATTTGAGGGGTAGTAACTGGACTGGGAATTTAAGGTTTTGTCTCATTGTGTTGTGGTGGAATTGGGTGGGGGGAAGGAGGAGTGTTTTGGAAGGTGTCCAGTCTGAATTTTGTGTGTGGGGTTTTTTTATTATATTGTAGGTTAATAAAGTTTCTTTTCTTTATTCCTAAACTGAAGCCTGCTTTGCTCTGTTTCTGGTCACATCTCACAGCAGCCATTTGGGAAAATATACTTTCATGAGTGCACTGGCACTGCGCCAGCATCAACCCATGACAAACACATATATTGAGAAGGATAAAATTAGACTTTTACATGAAAATAAAAATAACTCAGAGCTGTTATATAGCATTTAGTGTAAATGTTAAGCAGGATTTGAACTGGTAACATTTTGCTTCCAGGACTAAAATACTTTAAGAGGATATAAGTGCTTCTATTAAGGATATAGAAGAACTTTGCATGTGTAAATCAATACAAAACAAATAAAAAATATTGGTCGTCCTTCACTATTCAAAAAAACTAAAAACATTCTCACAGCTTATGATAAGTGACAGTACATAATAATGATGCCACTTATTTCTTGGAATCAACATCAGAGGCACAGGCTCAGGAGTGTTCATAGATCTTGTGCTATGTGGTGAACAATTTTTAAGTTCACCTATGCATTCAGAGATGCTTGTCTTCATTAAAAATGCAGGGCTGAAAAGGAAAGGGACAGAAGTCATGGAAATACCATATTGGGTTTAGTGGCACATGCTATCTACCACCAACATCTAGCATGCAGAGTCACACCTGGATAAACTTCTGTACCTCTCTCTGCAGGACAGATTGACTCAGGCCCTAGGGCTGGCCAGATTTCTTTTGTGAAATGTCTATCTTGAAGCTGGCACTGTGGTAAGATTGTCTTATCTAGGTCTCTCTGTGCAGACCAAATACACTTTTTGCTTGAAAACTGAGGGGTTTTCCCTTCTTTGAGGGCGATTTTTTCTCTAGATGGATGAACTGTTTTCTTTTTCTGGGAACTATTTCCAAAGAGAGTCACTCCAAACAGGTTACAGGAAAATACTTCCTCTTAAGTCTGCCTGATTCCTTCAGGTGAACAACTCTGTGTTTGCCTGTCAAAGTGAACAGTTTTGTAGGGTCTTAAGTCTGTTCATCTAAACAATTTTTATCTTGGAGAAATGTGAGGTGCTCTTTACTCATATGACCAGCTCTCTTCTGGTTTTGAATTTTTTGGGTTTTTGGGGGGGTTTTTTGTGGTGTTTTTTTTGGTTGTGTTTTTGTTTTGTTTTGTTTTGTTTTGTTTTTTGTTGTTGTTGGTTTGTTTTTGGTGGTGGTTTTGGTATTTTGGTTTTGGGTTTGGGTTTTTTTGGGTTTCTTTTTCCTGTAAGAAGGGGACAGAATCAGCTTAAAATATATATCTGGGTTACCTGAATCTGAGCAGAAGGTTCTTAGGTCACTACCTGGCTGTCTTCCTGTATTACCCTTCAACAATTCATTTCTCCACCTAAGATAGTCAGTTACTAAATTTAAGTATTTATGGCATGATTATAAAATGTCCAGAAGGTTTACTTTTCCCCCTAGCTTCCATGAGGACTTAAGAAGTTTGGAAATTCAAACTCTAGATTGCCTAAACTGGATAGATAAAATTAATGCACAGGGGAGTCTTGTTTGTTTGTTTGGGTTTTATGGTGGGGTTTTTGCCACAAGTGCTTTTCTCAAAGTTATGGAGGGCAATGATGTTTGAGTCAGTCAGTATTCAAAGGTTGTCTTAAGAAAGATGTCAGAGTTTGAGATTCTGACATCTGGTCATCATTAAGCATCGCTGTTCACACATGATATTTTACTTACAATGAACCAGGAGGCAGACAGTAATTTATATCCTGCAGACAGTGGGAAAAAGTCTGGTAAAATAAGTGATCATGAATAGAAGTCTCTAGCAGGTTCAGCTGTGGGGTAAGGTACGTGAGGAGACAGATTTGAAAAAGGAAATCACACTTTGGTGATTTTCCTGGCTTAGAATAAGGAGGCTCCACCTCAGTTCATCAGATGAGAAGTGGTGTTAAGGTACCTTTCCCACAGAATGTTGGGCTGTATGCAAAGCAGTTTTTCAATACAAATTGGAAAAAGCTCCTTTGGAGTTTTCTGTTGTTTTTACGTCTATTTCTATAAAATTTTCTGGGGGAAAAAACTTACAGCATTATTTCATTCAATTTCAGTGGGCAATGTGGATTAACAGCTGTCAGGCAGTCAGCCAAATATCCCAAAAGTTTGCCTGATTTTTTCCTTAATTTTGCCAAAGATTAAAATGTCATCACTGCCACTAGGGACATTGGCTGTGATCTAAATTACTCTATGGATTATACTTTTAAAAGTTTCAGCAGTTACACATATTTCAAACATTCATTTCTTGTACTCAGTATTTCAAAACTTCATGAAATTTCTTCCTGAACTCAGGTTAATAACTGATCAAAGACCACTAATTTAGCAGACTTCCACTTCAGAAATCCTATTTTAAACTTTAATTCCTTGTATTCATATCTTTATAGCTTTTCATACCTTTACAGTCTTCAAGAGCTTTCTAAATTTGTACAAAGTTCAGGAAAGTCTCTGATACTGAAGCAGACTTGGGGAGAAGGATTAAACAGTGAGACTGATAAAGTGATCTTGTGGCATCAAAGAAGAGTTGGATGACATTGAAACTGAAAATGTTTCAAAATTCTGAAAAGTTTTTAAAGGGGAAGAAGGGAAGGGAAGGGAAGGGAAGGGAAGGGCAGTGGACTCAGCCTTAATTAGCCTAATCAAATATTCATCTGGTAATTCCTGTCAATCTACNGGAAGGGAAGGGAAGGGAAGGGAAGGGAAGGGAAGGGAAGGGAAGGGAAGGGAAGAGCAAATTAAGGCATTTTTGTTTTCAGTTCTAAGAAATTTCAGTGCAAGCTGTAATGTCTCCACAAAATTGTTCTTTACACACCTGTCTTTTTGCTTCTGTGCACACCTGGCATGAAGTCACATCCTTGTATAAAGGTTTTTGTAGGTTTTGCTTTTCTTCCTTTCCAGAGAAGCAGTTTGTAGCTTTCATCATTTCAGCTAAGCACTGAATAAAGCCTTCAAAATTTGTCCCCATATTTATTACAGAGGCAAAACACTCAAATGACTCAGTATCTGATCAGTGTACCTATTTAATTGTCTTTAAATAAACTGTGTCATAATTTCATTAATACCTGGGCTTTTGGGGAGAATTATTTGGGGAGAAATATGCTTAATCATATTAAGGCAAAACAGGCATGGAAATGGATTTTGTTTCACTTCTCAGTGTTTCCTCTGTCAGTCAGACAGCATCCTGCTGAGGTTGTGAACACATGGACTGTCCTCCAGCTGTGATACACACATGAAGCAATTCTCTTTCCACTGATCATCTCTGAGTGCACAGACACAGCAGATGCAGACAGCTACAACAGTTGACCATTACTTGCAGAACAAACCCAAGAAAAAATGGTCTTTCTGGATACTGTGCTGCTGAAAACCTACCACTAGGATCCCCAAAAATACCCAACATAACAAAGATAAACAAACAAACAATGCTAGCTCAGATGAGATTTCTGCATTGAAGAAAGACTGGGATTTACTGTGTTTTTGTAAAATAATCATGATCATTATAATTAATATTGCCTTCTAACAGGACCAGCAACAACTAGAAGAACACCAAATATTGACAAACAGCTCATATGTAAAGAATCTAAGGATATTCATATTACAGACTTCCTAGTTTCTGTGGTACTGGGCAATTTTATTTTAATTTTGAGTTTTTAGCTCATTCACTGTCAAAATTAGCACATGTTCACTTGAAGAAACCAAGACACTTTGAGGCAAAGATGACATTAAAAAGACCACCTTAATAGTTAACAGTTGAAATTTTACTTGGAGTATAAGGGTTGCTTCCAAAAGTGAAATTATTAATGTGAGCTATTCAAAATAAAAACAAACTCTGATACAAAATATTTTATGATGGAATTGTGGATTTTTTTAACTTTAGTTTTCACTTTAAACAGTTTTCTTCTAATCTATATTCAAACTCACTACATGACTGTCAGCTCTTCATGTGCCTTCATCCTGTATTTCCATTCCTCATCTAAGCATGAATATTTACAAGGTTAATCTTCAGTACAAAGAACATGCAAAAAATTTTTTTTCAAGTATCAAGGAAATGTAGATAAGCCGTGGTACTCCAGCGAAAACTATTAACTTTCAGCATCCTTAACACTGATTAGCTCTAAGGTAATTGAGATCAGTTAATGTCTCACTGGGACAAGAACCTTATTTTTTTTCAAAACTTCTGTCTGCAATGAGAACTCCAGGAACTGAATGGGATTCCATCTCACCTTCTGCAGGCTGCTGAGCATATTTCTTATAATTTTAAATTTAAACCTCTCTGGGATAGTCTCATTAAAATAGAGCATTTCATTGGCTGCATAAGGGAGTAACAAAGCTGTTACCCCTTTCTGGTCAATTATATCGATTGCAATCCTGACATTTTCAAATGTATTTCTCCATTTACTCCAATTATACTAAGCAGATTGTTAAGAAGATTGTCTTGGACTTCGAAAGACATGCAATGAACCAGCTCACTTGTACTTGTGTCAAAGTTAATTAATTTTTCTAAATCTAAAATGACCAGGGATGCATTCTGCTTTCTGTTTTGAATTAAAATCACTTTTTCACCGCCGTGTTATTCTGAGTTTGTATTGATTTTAGGTTCAAAGAGCATTAAATTCAATTCTAAATTTTCTTTTAACCTGTAGAGAACATGGAGGCATCAGAAGCTCTGCTTAGAAATTTCCCCAAGGGGCTCATCCAAAGCTTAACAAAACATTTTCAATAACTTAATTTCACTTGATGTCTTTTAAGAACTTTCTCTTTTATCCATCAGGGTCAATTTTTTGGGAATGCTTTTATTCAAATGCAAAACATCCCAAACTAAGAGTTGTCTTCTTTTAGCTGGAATTATTTGAATATTTGAAAATGCCCCAAAGCAAAAACAACAACAAAAAACCTGCACAAAGTAGGTATTTTAGAGTAATTTTTACTTAAAATAAAATATATCTGTGGTGGGTTAGCCTTGGCTGACAGCCAAAATCCCACCCAGCTGCTCAGATACTCACATCACAGAGAGGGATGAGGGGAAGAAAATAGGAAAAACAAGAATAAGACAGTTCATGTGTTCACATAAGGACAGTGACATCAATTAACTTTGTGGAGAGACTAAAAGCATAGAATTTATTGTCAATTAAAATAAGTATTTAATTGACTATGCAGTTACTAGTAAACAAAATAATATGTATACAAATTGGGAAACAACACTTCCCCTCCTTTTCCCAGGGTCAGCCTCATATGTCCTCCCCAGACTCCACCATCTGAGCAGTGCAGGCAGGCCAGGGGGTCACAGTCCAAAATCAGCTTTTTCTCTTTGAGGTTTTCTCCTTCTCACATCTTTCCCCTATTCCAGGGTGGCAGCTCCCTTGGGAATGGCCATTTGCATGGGCTGAAGTGGTGCCTTGTCTAGGGCCAGGTAGAACCTTCTCCTCCTCTTCTTCCTCCTCCTGCTGCTCTTCTGACTTGCCTCCTCTGTTTCTGACCCTTTTTGTTCTCTGCCTCCATTTGGCACTTTCAGCCCCTTCTCCTACAAGTAGCTGCCACAGTGGGTCAGTTGGAGTTGTCTGGAATCAGCTGTGTTGGGCATAGAGCAGCTCCAGACCCCTCCTTGACACCTGCACCCAGTACAAATTCAAAGGAAATATTTAAATCAAACCCTAACACTTGCCTGGTTCTTCAGGATTTGGCTCCTGTGGTGTTTTTGCATCTGCAGGTAATTCCAGCCAAGGGCACCTGTAGCTGAAGGGGTGGGGAGGAGCCAGGACAGTCAGCCTTCCAGCTTTCACCAAGAGCTGTCTTTTGGGGAGCAAATTTAGGGGTCACCCCAATGTACTGTGCCATGGGTCACACTGTGGTGCAGGCTCAGAGTACCCAATCTAGGTTCCTTTGCAGGCTCAGAGTGCCCAGCCCTGGTATCCCTGGCCCTGGCCAAGCCCAGGCACAGGTCTGGAGCAGTGCTGAGCTGGTCTGAGCAGCTGAATGCCCGAGCAGGACAGGGGCAGGGCATGGGCATGGACACAGCCACACAGCATGGGCATGGACACAGCAGGACATGGGCATGGATGTGGGCATGGCACAGGCATGGGGTGTCCATCCACACCAACTGCTTTGCTGTTGTGCTGCACCTCTGGCCATGCACAGATGTTCCTTACTCTTCTGAGAGCAAGAAACATGCCACCATTTGATCTGGGATCTTTCAGCTCCCCAGAGAATTCTGGCCAGTGTGCTAGGATGCCTGCTTGCTGGACTAGATACAACGAGCTCGACAGTATCAATCTAAAACCCAGTGAGGCAGAAGCCATGTGACCAAAAAAAGATGAAAAATACGAGTGGGTTTGACGCAGTAATTACCTCCCTGATAGCTCTTTCTAGGTAAGCTGAATTGATGATGACAACGTAGTGAATTTTGCCTTTCTATTACTGTTTTCTGAACAAAATTCACCACAGCTGTCAATCAGGTCATTTTCCCCTCGAACTAAATTAGCACCATTTACTTTAACAGTGTCTTTTGTACAGTGCTGAAAGGTGAACCATATTTTAATTCAACCTTGAGAATATTCTGGTGTGTTAAAAGTTCTAATATTTGTGTAATTTTTATTTCTTGAAAAAAGGTGTTGGACATATGAGCTTCACTTTTGCTCCTTGATCCTGGTTTGAAGAACATAACCTAGCAAGCATTTTTTATTCTTTTTCCTTTACAATTATAAGTGAATGATATTTTTCCTTTGATCAAAGTTACATAGCTACATTTTCATTTTTGTGTGTAGCTATAAGATGTTGTCTGCTTCATATAGCACTTTCTATACTACTATAGCATTTGTTCTATATGTTAGAACAGCAAATGGCTTTTGAAATGACACTTGTGTCTCTCCTGCACTGTCAATAAAATGCTGTAAGACTGACTGATGCATGGGACCTTGCATAGATCTGTTACCACTACAGGCAGTTTTGCAAAGAAGATATGGCAACATAAAGCTGAGTATTTCAAAGGTAATTCTTGGGAAAATGACTTTTCTTCTTGAAATAGGAGCTACAAAATATATTGTGCTAAAGCAGATTATGCTAGGAAGTGGTCAATGAGTTCAAGGATGATTTTAAAGTCCAATCCATCTTGAAGGTTTAAATATTTTCATGGAAAGAGTGAAAACTTGGATTTCCATTCCTATTCTAAGGACTTATTTTATCTAATAATATTCAGTTACTGCTTCAGGCAAAGACTCTACCCTGTGTTTCATATTTCAGTGCCCTGATCCCTTGGCTGAGGACTCATGATTCCTAAGGAGCAAGGAAAAGCTTTTTCAGGGAGTACTGTGCCTACTGTTCTCCTCCTGCCTGTCCCACAGCCCATGAGCTGTGTTTGATACAAAACCATGAAAGCTTCAAAGTTTCTGTGTCACAAGTGAGGCCCTCTCAGACTTGCCTATCATCTACTCCAAAGGATGCTCTGAAATATATGTGGGTTCCAGACCCTGAAATGCAACAGAGGCTTCCTAACTCTTTCAGTGTAGAAAGGCACAGCTTTAGGAGAGTGAAAATAAAAAGTAAGCACTTACATTACTAGGTTTATAATAGATTCATAATCTTGAGTTTATTTTCTTTATTGCTATTTTAAACAATTAAGGTTGTCTCAGGTCTGTTGTTTTTTCCTTCTACTAATATCGGGTGATCTGGTCCCACAAAACAAACTGAACCATTGTGATGAGGTTTGCACACAGTATGTTTAATCAAGGTCTCAAGTTTTCTCTGTCTGCCACATTCTTCCAGAGCCATCCACATGCATAGATGATGGGTTTTATAAACTTAAGAGTGAATCAAAGCCTGAGATTCCCTCATCTTCATGCACAGATGCAGATGCCTGTGACTCACTGGAGCTATGTGGTGATCCCAGGCAGAATTTAGCAGTAACACTGTGTTTCCTCCAGGTTCACATCTGGAGCCTGCTCAGCATGTCACAATCTGAGTCGCTTAGGGTTTGAAATGGTGATGGTGTCATCACTACCCACTAGTGAAGGGTAAAAAAGACACCCATAGATCAAAAATGGTCGGTAAGTTGCTCCATGTGTCCACTGCCTCCTGTGAGACAGGAAGAAGAACAGGTGCAGAGCTTTCCCTGTGCTCACTCCAGGTGCACCCACAGGCAGGATCCATGCTGGGTGCAGCTGGGGAGCAGAAGCATCTGCTGGCACAAGGACAAGCAGACCAGATAGCAGCTGATGGAAGAGAGGGGTGAGGCAGCTTGCTACTGTGCTGCAGGGACAGGGAGAGATGTTTGAAGGTGTGCAGGGGGCCAGGAGGAGCAGCTGTTTGCCCCACACAGGCAGGTAGGGGCTCTGTGTTTCTGTGAGCAGGGGAAGGATCAGGCATCCTTGTGGGAATGAAGGGGAGAAAAGGCATGGGCAGGGAGGTGAGGCAGGGGCTGCTCTGCAGGCAGCAGGAGGAAGGAGTCCCACGGGCACACTTGGCACCAGCTGCAGGCTGGACCACCCTGGGCTCTATAAACTGTTGGTTTACTGAACTGCACAGCCTCCATCCTCCAGGGTCTGAGCTCTTCATTAAACCTCAGCTTAACCACTCTGGCCTCATCTGAGCTTTACATAACTGCTTGGAGACAGGCTTGTGTGATTAAGAAAATTTGGTGGAGTCTCAGAGGTATCAAGTAAACCTGAAAGTACTTTAAATTTGTAACTTAAGAAGGCTCTTCTTTCTGGTCTCTTGGTTAGGAAATATAATGTATAAAGAAAATTTCTTTTTTTTTTTCCTTTGTGAACAGTCAGATTTCATTCCACACCACTTTATCCACCATTTAATGAAACTTTTCATCAGACATACAAATTGGATAATGTCAGGCCTCCCTTTAAAAACTGAAATAAATGAGTGAGCTTTTGCTAGTGAGAAAACCTTTTCAATCAGCTTCTGTGTAGAAGCAGTTTTCAACATTAGGAACTGGATACCTCCCATTAACATGACTTAATGCAGCTGTGAAATGCTGCCAAACTTATGTAATACAATTATTATGTGGCGGCATCATGTAAAATAAACCAGGGCTGCCACTGTAAGCTCTCATTTGTAACAATTCTAGTTTTAAAAGCTGATGAAGAACATCAGGCAATTCTGTGGTAAAAGGTAGATCTGGGAAAGCTCAAATAGTCCCATGAGGATAAATAAAAAATTGCAGTACAAGACATCTTATCAAATTTACAGCCTGTAGCATTTCTGTGTTTGTTCTTGCTCTCCTAGAGAAAAATGGCAAAACATTATTTTTCTCTGCAATTAAATAAACATGAATTCTCAATATCTGCATGTCAGAAATCAGGCTGCAGAAACTTATTCTAGTGCCTTGATGACTATTCTGATTAAAAAATGTACAAAGGCTTGTTGATTTAAATAAGATAAACTTTCTATTGGTCTAATCCTTTGTGCAAGGAGGAAAAAACTAGAGATGGTATTTTTTAAATTATGGTGGGTTTTTTTCATATAAAAGCCAGGAGTTCAGAGACTGCATGTGTAAACAGATGATTCAGAACAAACTCACCTGATTATGACTTTAAACAAAGATATGTGAATCCAGCCAGGACTTCAGAAATTATGTTTTAGACTACTGAATTGTGTTCATCCACAGGATCTTTACAATGCAGGTCATTCCAAAGGCATTGACTAAGATATGCAATGCTAAAATTTAAAGATATGAATTTATTTCCCACACATTAAAGTAATAACAAAAGATATACTCCTTCCCTACTGTTAGCTCATTTAAGGTTTTATGCTTTGTGGCCATACTTTGGAAGCATTGCTTAGGGCAGATCCCTGCTGCTGGAAACTAATCTTAATCTGTAACTGAGTGGATTTTTAGCACTTTGTTCCTCCTTTCATTATTTTCTAAGTCTTTCCTTGTAGACCTTGTGTCTACATTCACTTAACTACCAAATATCACTTGAAAAGATAGATGAACTAATAAATAAGTTCATTCAGTATGGTTTTTCTGGCCAAGGCACAACACTTATCTCTTTTTGTTTGGTTGGTTTTTTTTGATCCTTACCAAATAACACTGCTAGCCAGAGAATGTATAATTTCATTCTGTGATTTTATCACTCATTATTAAGGTATTTAGAGCATTCCTTTTCCAAGACAGCATTTTCTCTCACTGAAACCTTTCACTCCTTTACTGGAGAATTCTTCACAGCACACTGCTTTCACTGCCCTCGTGTATTAAGAGGTAGAGCTGTGAGGAACCGACATCTTGTGTTGAAGTGTCACATCTTGGAACTCAATATATTTTTTCTTTTTTTCTACCCTGCGCTGTAGGATGAGCAGGATCACTCTGCTGTTAAACCTTGCAAATTCTTACATGACCCACTTAATTTTCAGGACACAATACAGGGATCTCCAGGGGTCAAAACCTGGGTAGCTCTTTTGTTAGGCCCAGATTGTTTCTGGAGCACTGCTACATTCTTCCTAAAAAGACCACACAACTTTCAGCTGAAAAGCAAAGGTGCTGGCTGTGGAGTTCTTTCTGCAGTCAGTTTGTTAAAAAAGGCTCTTTGTGCAAGCCCTTGTGATTGAGCAGATGTGATCTCATGGTTTGCTGCCAGGTCCTTTTCCACCACCCCCTGAGGCTGTAGAGTCCTGCCAGTCAACTTTAGCCAACTTGTGACTTTAGTCAACTCACTGCATGAGTCACTTCACTCACTAAATAACTGGAACAGGATGCAGATTAATTTCTGCTGCATTACTGACCTCCAGCAAGGAATGAAGCTCAGCAACCTGGGCAGGGACAGGGATTTTTTAATGGAGAGGTGGAAGAAAAAACTGGAGCTGAAGCAAGCTGACATCAGCGTGGGATCTTTCAAAATTGTTGGTGAAAGAATTTAGGTGCTAATTTTCTCCTTAATCTGATAAAAAAAAAAACAAAAAACCACCCAAACCAAAAAACCCACAGCATCCCCCTCTCCCCCCTAAAAACCCCCAAACAACCCCTCACCAAAAAAAAACCACCCAAAAAAAAAACCACCAAAAAAAGACAAAAAACCCACAATGAAGAATTTGGGCTTTAATTCTCTGTAAGGACTCTTGAAGCACAAAGTCTGTTATGTGTTTAGACAGAATTAAAATGTGATGCATAAAAAGGGAGGGTTACCATGGATTTATATTTGCTGTTTCATCACCATCACCTGGTTGCACTTATTTTCCCATTTGAAGTCCATAGTGTATGAGTTCTGTAAAGGTCAATTACTACAATCATTTCTCTATTTTAATTATCTTTGGTTTACATATTTGCATTTTTGTGAAATTTTACTATAATTATTTCCTGCAATCTGGCAACTTCTCACCACCCCAGCTGCACAGTTGTTGAAGAGTCAAACTTGACAGGAAACGTGGCAGTTAATTTTGTCTATAGGGTGTCCTAAGTTGCCATAGAAATGGTGAGAGTTCTGGCCCTTAATATTTCACTGAAAATCCCAGGATGATGATATGAGCACAAGGAACTGTGTTGTTCCAATGATCCCTGAAAGCTGGAATGCTCCCATGGGCCAAAGGCAGCCAGGTGCATCTTAGAATTTGTCATGAAACTCTGGTAGAAGGTGTTGACTCACAAGTTTTGATGGCCTCTGTTTCTGGTATTTGTAAGAGTGTTGAAAAATCAGCTGGCCTTCAGACATGAGACTTCTCTAGATATAGAGGAAATTTGATGCAGTCAAATCTTAGGAGAAACAAATTTTAGAAACCCTTGCTGGTTTACTGGAATAAACCTCTGAACTATGGAAGTTTGTTTAGAAGATACAGTAATTGGTACTCCTTTTTCAGAATACTTTTTTACTACTTTCCAAATTTTAATTCACAAAATACATTCCTGGTCATACATATTGCACTGTGTTTGTGCTCATCAAAATAAAATAGTGGGGGCTATGTTGCATAGATGCTGCAATTGAAGGAAAATCAGAATTGTAACTGAATACTGAGAATTTGGACCCTCAGAACAACTTTGTCACAGAGTTTTGAAAAACGACTTATGTAGTCTGCATATATTCTACTTACTGACTGTTTAGAGGTAAATTTGGTTACAAAAAATATATCTGTTTAAGTATTTGTTATTGATAAAGGAAAATCTATGGTATTTATATGGTTATATTTGACTTAAATTTTGTTTTGGCAAACAACACGGGAAGTGCCTCAGTTTTCAAACTGCTCTCCAAGGTGACAAGTTGTGGACATTTGTTACCCGAACAATCTCTTGGTTCAAATCCATGGACACAACTTTATTTAAAAAATTTAGATTAATGGTCTACCATAGATCTCTGACAGACCATACCAGGGACCACACTACCCCTGCTGTGTTCCATTTGCTCTTAGGCTGTTTGATCATCTAAGTGAACTTTAAAAAATACACCTGACTTCTCCCATTTCCATGTCTAGCACTTCTTAAATGGTGACTTTAAAGTACAATTAGTTCTTGGGAGACCTCTGAGACTCTAATGCTTTATAACAGCTGTGGACTCAACCTTGACAAACTTTATGTGGAAGTACAAGTTTGGTGTAATGATCACACATAGGCAAATACAAATAATTGACAGAAATCAATAGGCCAAACAATGTTTTTTCATGGAAGTCTTCCAGCCCAAAACATACACTTTGAAATCAATATGTTTATTATGAATTTACTGCTTGTTCCATGGCTAGCCTGATACAAAAATTTAGGATTGGGATTTCAGAGGGTTTATGTGTTGTACCACTTGCCATACAATAAAGTTTAGGAATCACTTCTTAAGCAATCAGAGTAAAAAATCAGAACAGGTAATTCAAGCCTCTAAATATTTTAAACTAAAGCTTATCTGTAAATACTCTAAATAACTAGATTGAGAAGGAAGCTTTTGCATAACTGCAGGAAGTGTGGCATCCACAACTAATTCTTTAAATAACTGCAGAAAGAATGTTATCCGCAACTAATTCTTTAAAGCTCCTTTGTAATACAGATTTTTTTTATTGTTAAGATAATTTAAGAGAATAAAATAGATATTTATCTATTCAACAAAAGAAATATCAGACTTGATACCTCATCCTTTTGTAATGCATACTAAATTGCTTCTGCAAATGTTTTCATACAATAATATCAGAAACCAAACCAAGAAAAATTGAATTCTAGATCAATATAAATTGTATTTGCAAGATATGATTTAACAAATTAGAAATGCAGTTAAAATACTGTTACAGAACAATGATAAATCCAGGAGGACAAAAACCAGTCTCCATTAAATGGGGAGAATTTCTACATGACATAGATAAAGATTTGGAAGTTAAAATCATGTATCAGTAACTGAACAGGCCTTGGACCTGTCAATGTTTGGATAGAAGAGCTCTAAGAAAAGCCCATTTGCTGCAGGATATTTAAGTCACTGACCCTCTGAGACATCACTAGAAGAAAGTCACACTGCTGGGTTAGGGAGGATGCCATGGAGCTGTGATTTGTCAGTATTCACAGATGTTATTGAAAATACTATTGATTTGTGTGCTGGGTTTATTTTTTCTTCAGCAGCCAAGTGTGTTAATTCTGGTTTCCTGCATAATTTCAAACAGCTGGTTACATTGAAGGCTATATAAAATAAAAGATGTGACTCATTTTATCCTAAAATATTGACTTTTTTTTGCCTCATTTCAAAATTGTTGTTGTCAAGTCAAATCAAATTAGGCAAACTGATCTTATCACTGCTTTCAGAAAACTTTTTCTTTCATTTTTGGCACAAAGAAAAGCAAAGATATTCTAAAGGCACAACGTTTTTTTCTTTTCATCAAAAGAAAATAGATTATTTTAAAAACTCTAGCATTCTCATCATTTGGAATTAGAAGCTAGATAGAAAGATAGAGTGGCCTTCATTAGAGATTTGCCTTACCTGTAAAAGTCTACTCAAACTTGATGCCTCTTTGGGAAATCACTGTGCATGCTTGGCAGGGATTTGTTAAATGTTATAACAGTTGTTTATTCTCAAAAGTTACCATCTACAGTGGCAATGCTCCTGCTGGGGATCAGAATGACTTTGGATTGTCTTCTAAGACATTTCAGTCATACCTGGTGCAGCAGATGTCTGAAATCTCAGAGTCTGTTCTGGTGGTCTCAGTGACATCCAGGTAAGGACTCAAGGAAACCTCCCAGATCCAAATGCAGGGGAGATAAAGCAATGGGATGAGAGGAAGTATCCAAGGGTCACATAGGGAGAGACAGTGATGGCAATGGCAATCCTGCGTTGGAATACTGAGATTTAAAGGAAGCAATGGGAGAGGAGTGGGGGCCTGCAAGGCTGCTGATGGTGGGACAAAGCCTGAGACGTGAGCACAGTGAGATGTGATAAAGGTCCCAAAGGGAAAGTCTAGGACTGGAGGCTACAAAGAGCATGGGGAAGGGGAGAGCAAGAGAGAAAGTGAAAGAGAAAGCAGAGATGGAAAGTGCTTTATGAAACAAGCTTATTGTGTGACCTCGAGGTCAGGAAACCTCCACACACTGAATCAGTTCCTGCAGCTTTAATGAACTCAATACTGGAGGGGAGACCATAAGAACCAAATCTAATCTTAGCCTCTTTGTTTCAGAGCCTGGCATTCTAATCCCATTGGGATAACTGCACCATCATTTACACAGATCTGCCTTTCTTCCCCTAAGACATCCTCTCAGAGGTTGACCTACCTCTTTCCTGGCCTTGAATGATTCATCCTCCCCAGGAATTTTTCTATTTTTTGTCCATAAATCTCCCAGCAGACTGGCTCCAAGTCAGATGTTCCATCTCACAACCTTTACACTCTTTGTCTTTATTTGTGAAAACACTGCTACTGCTGGAACAAGTAACTCTTGGATATCCGTACAACTGGTGGCTTTATATTCAAACCAGCCTATTTTGCTGTGGACCAGAAAATTCAAAACACACAAAAATCTATCAAAAAATTACCACTAGCAAATGCACCCAAATTCTCCTTAAAAGCAACACAAATAAATGTTTCTTTAAAGGCAGAAGGAGTAACTATAGTCTACTCAAAGTAACTTCCAGAATTTAAGCATAAAACTATTACTTACTGTAGATTGTTACTCAGGTAGCATACTCCCTTTAGAAAGCCAGACAGATGGAACAAACTGATGGCAATTCTATTTTCTTTCTTTTTTTTTTTTTTTTTCTTTCATGTATGCTTTACCATTGAAACCCCCAAACTCCTAAATTTCTTGCATTAGCAACTGAGTGACCTACATCCTGGAGCACGTGCATCCATGAATATTTCTTTTCCCTCATTCATTCCCATTTCAAACTNTTTTTTTTCTTTCATGTCTGAGGAGAAGGGAAAACACACAGAGAAAAAGGCAAAAATTCTAGACTGGTTATGGCTGGTTAGGCAAGAAGTACAAATAATAAGACGCAGAAATGGGAATTCTATTCCTCAATTTTGAACAGAATTGTGAGTAAGCCCACTGACTCCTCTACACTTCTTTTTTCTACCAACATTGTTCTTTCTGCCTTCATTTAGCTGTGTGGAAAGGAGAGATGTACTTGGGGGATATATTGGGATGCATTTGTAAGTAGATAACACATATATGTCTGAAACAAAGCTCATTCTCAGCCTGTGGTGCCAGCCTCTCCCTGCTTGTATTGCCTGAGATTTAAGAAGCAACTTAGCAGCAAACTTTGGAAACATTTACAGCAACTACATGGAAGTGAATAAAAAATCACTTCTGATAGTCTTGCAGAAGAGGTGAGGACTGATGGCACAGAAAAAAAAATATGACTGCAGGAGCTACTTTACTTGGCAAATGGGTACCCTTCAATCAAAACATGTCTCATTCTGTCTCACCAAATGTCAGATAACCGACTGAGAAGTAGAAGTGAAACCTGGAGAATGGAGCAGCTTGCCTCTGAAAACAGTGACTCTGAGGAGAATTTCGGGGTCACAGTAGGTATATGACTCCAAAAGGCTTTTTTTCAGAGCTGTGGGAAAAGGGTTAATGCCATCCATGCGTGGATAAACACAGGAGGAGGAGCTTACCTCTGTGTGGTTGTTATTGCAATGCTCTGTGCTGCTCTGGCCTCTGTACTTTTAAAGGATGTTGGCAAGGGTGTTAAAAAGAGCCATAAAAAGTATTTAATGGCTGGAGATGTAATGACTTACAGTGAGAAATTTAAAGCACTCATTTTGTTAAGCTTATAAAAAGAAAGATTGAAAGGTGATTTGATAATGGTTTATAACCATATGCATAGGAAAAAAACCACCAGGGAACAAAGGATTCTTTAATCTGCTGGAGGAAAAAAGAAATGTAGAAGGAATTGATGACTGCAAGCTGAAACTGAAAATAAAAAATAAGATATATATTTTTAGCTGGAAAGGTAAAAATGAAAATTAGCAGTGAAAATGGTGAACACTCTACCTCCTGCTGATTTTATATCAAGAGTGCAATCTCCTTCAGAAACTGGCTGTACCTGAAGAAAATATTTTTAATTATGTTAATGTAAGGAGAAAAACAGAAAAAAAATATAGGGTCCTCATCAACTTCCACTGTTTTAATTTGTTGTATTTTTTTTTTTTAAATAGGCTTGGTAGCTTGCTTGAGCCTCAGGATCTTTGCCTTTAGTGAATAGACAATGCTGAGGGTTAACACCCAAGTCAACTGCCTACAGACTTGAATTTAGCTCTGCAGAACAAACTGGGTAAGAAAATGATTTGTACAGAACTGGATATCAGCAAAAGTTTTTCACCACATTTATAAAACTTGTCATAAGGTATGCAGCAAATAACATCTCCCTGCCCAAAATTTAGTTTGGAAGAATTTGACCCCAGCTGTCCACAAAGCAAGAGACAAAATGGTATTTAGACTGAGTATTTCATTATGGAGTTAATGAAGTTCAAGGACACTGAACTAAAATATCAGGGGGGGAATTCATAAAAGAAAACTCCTTAACGTTTGAAAATAATTTCATGGGCATTTTGGTCAGACTTTGAATTTTACTTGCTAGTTTGCTTGTTTTCACCTTTCCCTTTCTGCTTCCTTTCTTCCCCATTTTTCTGGGTATTACTCCATCCCACACAAGGAAACCAGGCTGTAGTAGGTCCTTTACAGAGCCTGCCCCTGTTACAGCTCCTGTTCCCCATGCTCTCTGTGCTGACTGACTGCACCTCACCTTGCTGTTGAGACTGGAGGAGACCCTGGTGCTTGTTATTCTCCTGTAAGAGTGAGCAAATAATTCACAATGAATTGCTGATTGGGTTAATTTCACTCCCTCCTGCCTGTTTGTGAGTTATTTATGATTCTCATAAATACACTTGTTGAATAGTTCCTATTAACTATCCCGGCCAGCATCTCATTTCAGGGCACTTCACTGCAAGGCTCCGACGCGTGACATTTGAGCTGTGTTATCTGGTTTAAAGTAAGGATTTCTAGTATCCTTTTCCATCAGATGACTGAATTCCTGGGGCTCACTTTTCTTAACAGCTTAGGATAGTCTATCAAAGGATAGCAAGACTCCTCCTGTCACACACACCGTGATCTCTGACAACTATTTTCACCTTTTCCTGTCCTAGGTGTAAATTGGAGACAACACTTTCCTACTCAGCTTTCAAGCAGGTATTTGTGTAATAAAATAATGTTCTGTTTATAAGCAGTGTGTTAAATGAAGCCTTTTAAGCTCTAGAAAATGATACCAGCTTTTTCTTCTTTTATTCATACTGAACTCCTCCATATATTCCTGATGTTTCCTTGGATCTCCAGGTCCCTTTTCACCTGGCACCAGAGGAGGTGCTGCCACCTTGCCTATTTCTTACTGTAGTCACACTTGCTTTCCAGTGCAGGAAAACTGGGTCAGACTCTAAATAAGTCACATGAAATCATGTCCATAACATATTCCTGCAACAAGGAACAAAATATCTCCGTGGTTTCTGAACCCTGGGCCAGATTTTACCGTGACAATGACTGTGTAGTGCATTTATAGTGACCACAGAGTCACTGATCGTGTAGCACTGATACTCAGGGCACCTGAGAGCCTGATTACTGCACTACTGTACTACTTCCTCTGATGAAACTGGTAAATAGACCACCACCATTTTTCTTCCCTGTTCTTCAGCCTGCAAGGAAAATGTGGGCTTGGCAAAAAAAGCACAGGAAGAGGATTTATTCTCATGGGTTTGTCCTTCAAATTCATTGTAATCATCACATGGTCTATTCTTGCCACAATTTATGATTTGTATGATTGGTTTCCGTCCTACATTTCCTGGTTTTATTCTTAAACATCACCTACTAACTATGGTGGTGGGAGGGAAGACAAATATGTGTCAGACTCAAGGTGATACATAGGGGTTGTGTAGAGGTGGAAAAGAGCAAGGAAATTAACTGCTTAATTATTGGTTAAATAATTAAATAATTAAATATCAAGGTAATAAGCACAAAGAACTGGAAATTCTCCTTTTGGAGCAGTGACCTGTTCTTATTTGCTATGCTGAAAGCCAGTGAGAAGGGTTGTACGGTTGTAATGGGGGAAAAAAAAACAAAAAAAATACTGGCCACAATGTTTTTTAGGAAGCACAAGGCAGAGAGAGCCTTCTTTCCTAGGAAACTAGTTCTCATTCAGAACTAGAGGGGCAGGAACATATATAAATCAGTGCACAGTCTAGAAAGGTGAGGGGTGGCTGCTTGTTTCAGATAAAAATTAAACTAGCAAAGAAAATGAGCTAAATTTTCAGCAGTTGTAGGAACAGAACCAAGTGCTGTTACAAATTAAACTGCGGTGGGATGAACATGAATATTTATTTCAGATAATTTAAGAAAGTTTCCTTTAATAAAACTACTACACTAAGATTAACTAACCTCCTGGTCATCATGACAATGGACAAAGCTGAATTGATCTCACACTGAAATTACAGTAGTTGCCCAAAATCTGCCCAGTTCTAGCCGGATAACATTCAATAAACATGAACAGAGGCCTTATTTTTTTAACTTTCATACTGTATTTAACAACTGAATTAGCCAAATCTTAAAGATGTTAGAAGTAAAGATTGGGAGGAAAAAGAAAGAAGAAAACCCCTACAAATGAAAGTAAGGAATAAATATTTGCTCAGTAGTAAGAAAGTAGCTTCTCTGCAAAGATTTGGGCCTACCTTAAGGGGCACTTGCATCCCAATGACAATTTAACCATTTGCTGTTCTTCATATATTTATCGACGGTACTGTTGCAGAATGAGTCATAAGTTATAAAGACTTTCCTATTACAGTAATTTAGTTTCCATCACTTTTTATACCAACTTTTAACTTCTAATAACTCAGATAATAATTTACATACTATTATATAAGTAAATATTGAGTCCTTATATTATTCTTGCTATTCTCTCTGAAGGTTTTCTGTATTAATAAGTATTTTGGACCATGGCAGATATTGCTGTTTCCAGAGAAGAGAGAATCTAATAAAGAGAGCAGTCTCTCTAAATGTACTGTCTGAGCACATTCAGTAGAGTCCCATGAGATTTTACCTGCTAAACTATCCTAGGCCTAATACAAATGGGTTGAAATAACTTTTGGAGGAGTATTTAATTTGTTACCACTATCTCTTTGTTGATTGCAGGGCTCAGCCTAGTCAACCTGACCAAAAACCAGGTGTCTGAAGGATGTTTTTATCAATTTCCTCCCCTGCCCCCAATAAGCAATTGCAATAAAACCAATTTTAATACATTATTAAAGTCTTAATATGAAGCATTTAAAGCCTAGAAACTAATAATACAAAATTCTGGTGAAAATTTCTGGTATTTTGACATAAATTATATGACAATCTAAATTACATGGTCATATTTTCCTTTGTCCTCTATGAGTTCTGTTTGTTGCAGTTTTCACATAATGAGCAATTATTCAAGACCTCTTTTGTCATTAGTGTCCAACACATGTCTCCAGGATTTATTTACTATGCTCTGAAAAATCAGAAATGTCAATTGCCCCTTGTAGTTTTTCTGATCTATCTTTAGCTTAATATCTAAGCACTTCATAAACCATACCACAACACATCTTTACAGCTGGAAACAGCATCAGAATTCAGAGATTAAGAATAAAAGTACTCTCTAACTTTAGAATAGACAAATTATATTCTATTGTGTGGGTGGTGTTGTGTTATCAACAAAATCACTTGCAGCACACACAGATGTGCCTGACTCCTCTGAGTACTGTCAATGGTGCTTATATACCTGTGCTCTGTCACCTTCCAGGAGGAATCTCTCCATGTCAGATTTAGGTCATTTCAATGCTACTGAGAAATAGTTGCACTCTCACACGGCTCAGAAAATGAAGTTTTATGCAAATCAGATTGCAGTCAAAGTCTTCAGACAAAATTTATTAGTCTCTGGTACATCAATCAATGGCTGTGCAAAAAAGATATGTATCAGACTGAACCTTTCATAAAGCATGAAATTTACAGTACCTATAACATCCTTATGCATAAAATTAAATGTGAATTGTGAATGTTTGCAATTATCTAGGAAATGGCCTGCTCTTATAATTATTAAAGCAAATGTATAAACCCTGCATGAGAGAAAACACGGTTTTACTGCTATTAAGAGACAATTTAATGCATGAAATCACATTAGCATGCTCAAAAGATGACTTTCAATCATTCACATGAACATTACAAGCCCGTTGTATGAAACTTCAAAAAGAGGATAGGTGATTTTTCAGGGTAACCCTTAATGAGTACATCACTTGCACATTGCAAGTAGAGCTGAGCAGTTATCACCTGCTGTCCTGAGAAACTACCAACTGTACAAACTTCTGTCATATATGAAGGACTGAAGCTACATCTACAGAGCTGATACAAACATTTTGTTTGAAAAATAATGCCAGTTTCCAAATCTCATTACTTCATATTGCTCAGATATTTCTCTCCCACTTCAGGAACTGAAAGTCTGTGAAGAAAGGGAGGGGAAGGAGTTTTGTTCCTGGGGCCTCTCACATGCTCTGCAACAGAATGAGAGGAGACTGAGACTCCCAGCTTCCTCTGCCTGGGCAAGCTCAAACCAGTGCCCAAACCACAGGATACCTGGAGGGGAGAGTGCAAACATGGAGTACAGACCTGTCTGAAAATGTCTGGGTTTCTGTGCCTGTCTTTCTTCAGATGCCTCTCCCACAACCACAGTCATCTTCCTTCAGTTTAATCAAGACGACTTCATCCTCTCTTTGAGGTTGAACACTTTGAGATTTTCACACACTTCATCCTCAAAGAGAAGTTTAGAAAACTTCCCAGGCACATTCCCTCTTTCCCTGTATGCCCTCCTGCCATACAGCTCCATGACTATTCCAGTTGGTACAATAGTTACAGTTTCTACCATAACTCTAAGGCTGATGCCTGGTTTTTGGCACCGTACTTCCAAGTCCAGAAATAGCAACAGCAGGGAAAACTACTTCCAATGGATTTCAGCATAGACCTGATCCTGAATTTTGAGGATTAGATGGCTGTTTGTGTATTTTCATTAGAATGTTGCTTCTGTAAAAGTCACACATTTTCTTGGCTCAAGAGAGCCTGCATCAAATTCATAGGAAGGTATCCAGAAGGTAAGTGTGGAAAACCAGAGACCTCCTATAATTGAACATATTTCATATTGTCTTTTCTGTAAATACTTTGCCTTTTTCATTATGGATTATTTAATGTCTGTCAAAAGTCAAGAGCCAGTTGTGCTGTAGCTGTGTTTCTGACTGCCTGATAAATATGAAATCCAGTTTAATTTATGAGAGGACAGGTAAGTGCGAGACCTTGATACAGAAGATACATGAATGTCCAAGGTCAAAACCAGTAATAGTCTTTCGTGTTTAGAGCTTAAATAATAGCTCATAATCAGTAGAGATGGGTGAGGAAATAGAGGTCAAATACTGGTAGAAATATTGAAGCAGCAAGTGCAGATGTTATTCAAACTGACAAAGTAAATATTATTTCAGTGAATGGTATTCACCTTTTTTTTTCCCAGTTCCCATTTGTGATATGCAATAAAATGTTTCCAGCCTGAACTAGAACTGCATATCTGTTAAGAAAAGTGAGGGAAGGGCATTCATTTAAGACTCATACAAACACAACCAGAGAAGGAAATCTCATTTGTGTGGACAGGTTCCACCACGGGAAAATAACACACAAGCTCAGTTTTCATTGTTGCATAAATATGGTTAGATTTCAACTTCCATTTTCTATTTGAATTATTATCTATATCTCCACCCATAAAAAATTAAAATTATTTCCAAATTATTAAAAACTAATTCTGTCTTTCTGTTCTAGGGGCTTCCATACTTTCATATTCTATAAACTTTGATTATTAAGTCTCTATTCTAAAGAAATTTTTATTAGGTGGGAACTCCAGAGACTATCTTCCTCTGAAATTTTCTAGTGGTGTGAGATGGTATAGTTTAGATTCAATCATGCTCATGAAAGAAGAGGTACATGTCTTACAAGAGAAAATAGAATTAAGATTATTTGTTTAAATTTTTTGCCTGTCCAATACATTGAATAAAGAGCTTCAAATCTGTAGGAAGCCATTCTCAGGAGTTGGTGTCTCTATCAAGCTGGACATTTATGATCTGTGGCACAAGACAAGATCTCAGGAGAAAGACAAATCCTCAAGCCCAAGTCTAAATGTAATATGCTATGAAAAGAGCAAGGTGGAGCAACATAGAGCAAAATCTATCTTTAGTCAGAAAAAAATATGGAAAGATAAAGGGTTTCTGAAGTGTTGGCTGAGTTGCAGACAGATATGCACAAGGATGAAGGGGGGCTTGAAGTGGTGCCCTGTCACTCAAAGCAGAGTAGAGGCAAGAGAAGAGTATGAACAAAAGTAGAATTAATACACTCACCTGGACACGTTCTGTAGGGACTGAAAATATTGGAAGATCATTTAAACATGTAGGAAAAAACCCCAAGAAAATTACAAAAACAGAGAATAGAGCAATAGGGCTCACTAACCATCTGTGTGTCACCCAGCTGTATGGCTGATATTCCTATAGAGAATGTGCTCAACAAAATGTTTATAAAGGGTGCTTCTCATTTATGCTTAAATAGCATAGGAAGAGAGAAAGATTTAGAATTGATATAATGCCAAAATGTTTTTTCCTGGTATATTGCCTTATACCTTTTTGTGGAGATCTAGTACAAACATTAATTTCAAACACGTAATTTTTATGTGGTGAGTTCCAACAATAGAAAGCAGAGCTCTGCTGCCATTCAACATTCAGATTCTTGGTCACACAATGCAAAAAAAACCCCCAAACCAACACCTTACTGACCTGAATTACAATTAAAATAATCTCTTCATTATGCAACTCTAACTGCATGAAACATACTATCCCTTAAACAAAGATCAAAATAAGGAAATCAGTCAATCAAATATTAATTGAGGAGAAGGATGTGAGTTATTTTGCCTGCACTCAGTGCTTTAAAAGCATATACAAACTGTATATCACCAATAAGGAATTCTAATATAATTGAATTTAGCAGTCCTATTCTTGTATCCAACATTCTGACAAGGTAGTATAAAAATGTGACCCAAATTTATTAGATTTAATAAAATAATATTCTTACTTGAGCTTAAAATATGGAATTCATTGTGGACCAGTGCATTGTTACTTCTGGGATCACTCTACTGCTGATACTCTTTTAAATAAGGAAAATCAGAGAGCACTAGAACTTGGACAAAAAGGAGCCCAGCTCAGACAAGCACAGGACACCAATCCAACAAGCTGTGGCAGGACAGCTGACATCAAAAGGAAATGTTTTGTTTCATTTTGATGTCATCATCTCTCCAAGCTGTCCTGGAGTTTGTGAAAAGCAACTTGCATAATCAGTGAATTAGTAATGGATTCAAGTGTACAGAAATGTGCAGGCTACCAACAGTACCCATCTAAAATTAATGATAAGATGGACAGAAGTGTACAAAATTATTTGAGTGATGACTTGTGTGGAGAAGGAAATCATGGTGATATTTTAAATGCATGTGTACTTTCATTTGACTGCTTTCCAAAGTATCCAAAACATCTTCAGGATACTTGCCAGCAGAAAAGTATTGTACTATTTTTGACTGGTATATTTAACAATAAGTTTCTCTCCTAAGTCACAGGAGTTTAGAAGGTTCAGGTATAATACAGAATGGAGACCATCATCAATAGGAAGATCACAACCCATACTCTCAGTGAAGTTAGATCGAAACAGAATAATACAATAAAGCACAAAAATGGGTCCTGCTCCACCACTTGAGGCAAAGTCATCTTCAATAAATAATTGATTACATTTTTGGAGACAAGATCTTCCTAAGAAAATTCTGTATTCAATGGCAGGAGAAAGAGAGTGAGAGTGCAAATGAGAGAGATGATTCTTCTTTCAATCAAAATAGGGCTTACTTTTATTTATTCCCACCTGTTTCTAGAAGGTCTATTGCAAATTGGAGTTTAGTCCCTTAATGACTGAAACAAATCTTTGTGAATGCTTCCTCATGTTCCTAACATGTTGAGTATTTTACAAAAAGGTAGTTTTCAATCTATTTATTTTTCTCATCACTTCAAAACAAGCAAAAAAAAAAATCACAAAAAAACCTTATTCTGAAATAAAAGGGTTTTTAAAAATAAACTAATTTCATTACTAATTTCATGCTCCCAAGCTCCAAATTGGAGAATATTCTAATATTCATGTAAAGGCAATTAAAGGAAATTTGTGGCCTCCTTAATTTTCTGTAAGACTGCACTGTATAGTGTTTCCATGTACCAGGAATTCCAGAGAAGATATGTCAAGTGGGGAAAACAAACTAGCATGGATATTATAGGCTAAGATGCTGATGACAGGTACAGTTAAAGCGTTTCCAGTGGGATTTATGGTAGCAGTAGTCCAGAAGCTGTAAAAATTCTTACGGGATATTAATGGAAATCACACAGCTGGTTCCTTCCAAACGGAGAAACTCAGAAAACATAACCCTAAGAGCGGATTCAATTACTACTTTTAAGATATCTCTTATTGCTGCACATTTTTTCACGTCTCTGGACAACAATATTAATGTTGTTCCCCCTGAGCCACACTTAGTGGAGCACCATTAACCTTCTTGTATCCCGGGAATCTGATCCCTTGCTGGCTGGCAGAGAGCAGAGCACACATGCATGCACGTGTACACACACACACTGTTCACAGGCACACACACTCTCACAAGGCTGTTCAAACAATGTGGGCAAAGTTTAAAATTTTTATCAGAGACAGACATTTGTGCTCTGATGGAAGCCAATAGATCTAATGCTGCCTTCAAGTACACAAAGTGCATTTAATAAATCTTCAGTTTTCAAATTAATTTCAGGCTGCGCTGCACGCTCTTGCATCTACCACTCTCTTATGTACCTGGGTTTTAATTGTTTCTTTCTTTGACATAATGAATGCCAGAATGTAACCCTGAAGCACTCATTTTGCATCATAAATCACAGTATCTTTTTAAAAAGGGGAGATAATTACAACAAAATAGCAGTTCAAAACTGCTTGGAATTTACTTCTTACCTTTGACAAATAGCAGAGAAAATAATTGCCTAAAGACAATGTCGAACATTGATTTAAATGACTTGTTATGCACACATAGTGTATTATGTGAAAACAACCTTCTTTCCAAAAGAAAAAACCGAAAGCAACAACAAAAAAAAAAACCCACAAAACACAAGAACTCTTCAAGCTCCTGACAAATTAATTTGTTGAGGGCAAAACACTGCACATTTGTTATTCCTTGTCTATTTCTTAAAAGCCTGTGTGTCACATCTCTTCTACCCTCTGTATATATATGTGTGCTGCAGTTTATTTTAAAGATTGCTTCATTTTTTTCAGCCTGCTTTCCTATTGCTGCTCTTATTTTTCATAAGGGTCATCTTCCCTTGGCTTTTTTCCTCTGTAGCTCTTTTAGTTTTGATGAAGATGCAACAAGATGCCATGGTTGTATGAATCACTGTGTTCTGGTACTGGTTTGTTTGTTTACTCTCTTTCTGGTGTGGAATCTGTCTTTACAGATTCTGCTACTTTTGCTGAAAGCTGTTTGAGGTCATATAAAGTTAAACTCAAATGTACAATGATCTCTTACAATTGCTGTCCCAGACAGTGCAATATTATTTGAATCATATAATAGCCATCAGATGGTACAAGATTTCCCACTATGAATAGCCAAGAAGTGTTGTCTTGTTCTTATTTTAAAGGAATGTAAGGGAAACAAAGTCAAAATTATCACTTCCAAGATTTCTAGCTTGAAAATTGTTCAGGTTTGTCTCTACAAGTTGCTGTTTCTTTTGTAATTACTTCTGCGGTTACTTTTAGACAACTGTGAATATATACCCTGCATTATATGCTCAAATTGTTTTGCCTTTTTTACTGCTGTTCTTCATCCCCAGTCCTTTCTCTCCACTTTTCAGATCCCATGTGGATCTGAAATTGCCTGAAGCCTGTTTCTCTAGGCTAGCAGCTCCGTTAAAATCACTGAGGGTTGCACCTCCAAGGAGTCTGGGCAAACACTCTGCTTTACAGGGCCAAGGTTTATGAGGAAATAGTTCTTCAGCGGCTCATCTAGAGCTAGCAGAGTGCAGCTGCAACTTAATCTTAAGGGTCTCCAGATACTATTGAAGTAGAAATGACATAAAGGTGGAGAGAGCATATGCAAAATGGATAAGAAGATCCACCTGCTACTTCCCTGAAGAGGGATATGGTCTGAGGGATCTGAACATAACTCTGTTCTCTTCCAAATGTTCTCTTTGCTTTCTTCCCCACTATAAACCTCTCCTTGAGCTCTTTTGTGGATTTGATCCCTGGCTGCAGCCAATTCCATTCATGCACATACCAAGCCACCCACACCTTCTTGCTCTTCCACCCTTCAGTACAGTGAATTCCAATGGCAGAGCCACCAAACTCAAGAAACGGTACTCAAGCTGCAAAATAAAGAACATCCAGTATTCTTTAGCATGTCAAGGTTTCCCAAAATACTCTCAGCAGAGCTTTAATTGTAGTATTTTTTTCAGAGAGGAAAACTATATGTGCCAATTAACAAGACAAGAGGCAATGGGCAGAAATGGATACACAGGAAATTCCAACTGAGCATGAGGAAGAACCTCTTCAGTGTGCAGTGACCAAACACTGGAACAGATCACCCAGAGAGGCTGTGGAGGCTTCCCTCACTGGAGACACTCCAGAACCATCTGGACACAATCTTCTGCCTTGTGCTCTGGGATGACTCTGCCTGAGCAGGGAGGTTGGACCCAATAACCAATTGTGATCCCTGCCAACCTGACCCACTCTGTGATTCTGAGATAGCAACACAATAAAATACCTCTAAAAACTACACTTAGGTTTATGATTCATTAACCTAGTAGATTTACTTAATGAATTTACAACTGGTCTATAAATTCTCTATGAATTTAATAGTGATTAAAAATTTGTCTCTTAAAATGTACACTAATTTTCCTTTTAAACTTTACATGTGGCATTAAAAAATTATTGCCCCTTCCAATTAGGAAAAATGACATTTTGAATTTATTATTATAAGAGCTACCCAAAGTAAATTTTCATTATGCAAATACCTCTGGTTGGAGCAACAGAAAATCAGAAATATCAGTTTCTGCTAAACAGTTTGTTTTTATGAAGAAAAGCATCAAACTAGGCTTCATTTCCTGGACTGAAAATCACAGGGGTAGGAATGTGCTACCACAGGCATCAGTGAGAGAAGGAACTAATTTTTTTTCTTTGGGACTCATTGGACAAAAGGAAAAGAAAAAAAAAAAAATAAAGGGTACCCTTGTGCAAATAGACAAAATTAGGTAATTTACTACTGGAGATGAGTATTGGTTTGAAGCCAAATGTTCACTGGAAGAGAATGCAGAGGGCAGGGAGACAAGCTGATTAATCACCTAGTATTAAACAAAAAACCAAAAAACAACAACAACAACAAAAAAATTTTGCAAAGAAAATGATTGAAAAATCCAGGAAGGGCAGAAGAACCAAACTTCAAATTCAACTGGCAATATTTTTTTTCTGTTTAAAGTTTCATTAAATTCTTTTGAATCTGTCCTGCTATAGTAATGCTCTCAACATCCTACTGTTCTGTCAATGCACAGAAATTGAGCTTCTGTTATTAAAAAAGAAAACAAAAATGGTTCATTGTCAGTATGCTCACAAGAGAAGAATGTTTCACTTACAGCGAAACACAGTTGAAATATAGCCCATTTTAAAGACTTTTTGTTATATATTTTGTAACAAAACAGCAACAATCAAACAGAAGTGACAACAGTCAGAATACTAAAATCACAATTGAAATGAGAGCTTCCAAATAATCTGCAAATGTTGAAAGCAAAATTTATGTCCTTGGACATGGTATTACAAAATTCATCATTGCTGAGGCATCATTTTAGTGACATTTTGTAGCACATCTTTTCATTAACAAAATGTTTCTTTTCCTTTGCTTATTTATTAGTTGTGTGGTTTGGCAACAACTGCTGTAAAAAAGTTCACCAGAACAAAGTACCACAAATTTTCTACTTTT
>VZRH01004535.1:53418-70396 GCA_013397555.1 Urocynchramus pylzowi
TTTTTTTTTTTTTTTTTTTTTTTTTTTTTTTTAGTATTAGAAGCAAACATAAATGAGGGTCTTTAACTGGCATATCAATGGTCCCTCTTGGAGTGGATCCCAGGGAACCCCTCTCTAACACTGGCCAATTTCTGAGGCTAAAAGCTCAGCAACAGAATGACTTGCCTTAGACAAAGCCTACTCCAGCTGTGTTATGTGTTTTATGCCTGGAAGCCCAGGAGGGTTTTATTTCCCCTCAAACAAACAAACAAACAAACAAAAAAGCCAAACCAAACCCAAACCAACCAACCAAATAAAAAAAGACACCCACAAAGCAAATATACAATTTCACAGGATGCCTTTCTGAGCACTCTCAAAAACACCATAAAATACTTAAATTTTGTCTCACAAAATTTTCTGGCCTTACTGTCATCATGGCAACACATTTTGATAGATACTTTGATCATTGTAAATGTGTCACTCATCTAATAATTACATTTGTGGAAACAATTTCTCAAAATCAAATTAGGTGACAAATCAGAATTGTTAAGTCAGTGTAGTGAGAAGTGGACATTAACCAAATAAAAATACAAAGGATCCAAACATGTCTGAACTGCAGATGGAGTTTAATTTCTGCACTTGAGTCCAAATATTAATTCCACTTCCATAAAGGACTGAAGAAGCATTCAAAGTGAGTATTCTCAGACCTTAGAGTTCAAATTTGAAATTTATGCATAAAGGATTTCAACTGTGGTTCCTACAAGGTTAAGTGAAAACACTTCAAGTGACTTTCACGCAGGCATTACTCTGTTGAACATTGGTGCAGTGATTTTAGCAACAATAACAAAGAGAACATTCATGCTTGGCTGAAAACATTTTAAGATTTGCATGAATGATATGCAAAAATGGTTGAATAGAGAAACACTTGAACCAAATATATCTAAATCTTGATCTCCTGAGAATAGACAGACACCTTTGGCTTATGCCTGAATGATATTGAAAGGAATATACTGCAGAAGGTCCCCTCCTTCTCATATCGCAGAATGTTCTTTGGCATTCCAAAGTGTTACTGTTAACTTCTCAGTCTCAAGTAGGTTAGGCATGAGTTTTTAACACAGTTTGCATTTGATGTATTTTGACACATACACAAGCTGGAATTACGTTAGTAGCCATGTTTCATAAAATACAGGCCACACCTTGATACAGGTTTGGCTAAGTAGCTCTGACAGTGAACAAAACAGCAGGAGAACCATCAGGAGTGGCAGAAAAAGAATAGCTTTCTAGAGGAACAAATAACAATATGAACTATGCTGCAGTCAGAAAAAAAATCAGGTGTATATTTGTTTGCCTTATTTATCTTCACCTGAAGACCACCTGAAATGCCTGGCTCTTGAGTTTTTGCTGATTGTTTCCTCCTGGCAAACCATTTCCATGCAAACATGCATCCAAACAAACAAAAAATTTTCTTTCATCATTACTTTATGTACCATAGCCAACAAATTGCTGCCCAGTCAATGCCACTTATTTCCTCCTTATAATGAAATGCAAAATAAAGTTGTCATTCTCCCCCAAACTCTGCTAGCCCAAATTCCAAATTTACTATTTAAAGGATCCTTAACAAAACTACTTTTTCATATTCAGTTGGTTTCAAAACAAATTTTTCTATCACATTACAGACAACCCATTTTGACCCCAAATAAAATGTTCAGTTCTGTCCCCAGCATACAGTACTTCTTAGCCAGTTCAATCTGTCAGTTCTTCCAGCTCCCCATCCCTCTTCACACAATTATATCCAAGGCTGCCTGTTCCCAAAAGAGTCAGCATTGAAAACTCCCACCTATGAAAAATTTGCTCATGTAAGTAGTTCTATTCAGTGAGATAAAACTAGAATACCAGGCATCAAGAAGGAAGTGAAACTGAAACTAATTCCAAAAATACATATACTCTCAAGCTACATAAGATTTAAACGGCATTTAGCTTCTTAAAATCATGGCAAAATTAATCAACTAGAAGAAACAGGTCTCTATTAACTACCAGACAGTGTGAAAGAAACTTTTCAGACCTAGACATAAATGACAGAAAGGCTGCTATCTTGAAGGAAATAAAACCACAGACTTCCTACTGTTTAAGAACAAAGTACGACAATCATGAGCAGTGAAGAAAATGTCATTGAAGTTCCATGTGGGAAAAGCCCTAAGTGTGTATCAATCAAGACAGTATCAGTGGGAAAATGGCTTCAAACCATTGGTGGCTAAAACTGACAAGGTATACTTAGAAACAAATGCTCACCTTGAAAATCTAATGCAAAAAGAAAAAGGTTTAAATAATCAGTTTGCATGCTTAGTGATTCCCAGAAAGCTTTTCAGCCCATCCTGTGTGAATGTGTATGCTGAGACATAGCTATGGCTCTTGCTGTCAGGGTGCATTCTCATGGAAATTTCTCACTGAATCACTCAGTGGGCACATTTACATGGCAAAAAGCTGTAGAAAAATCTCCCAAAGCCAGGGGAAAGTTATACTGCCAAAACTGTTAAGCCCTAAGTGGGTTTCCAAATAAAATTCAGTTGCTCTATTGGGTGCCACTTGAATGAGTCAACAATAAACTAAGACGCTAGTTAAAAAAAGGCTTTTTAATATGGAAAAGTATCTTTCAGTTTCTGAAACAGCAATCCCCTTGGGAATAAACTGAAAGGTGAGACTTTTGAAAGGCTTTGTCCAGTTTCAGCCCAGTGCCTTTCATATATTTAGAGATGCATTCTACTGTTGCTGCATATCAAGTTTGCGGCTTTAGTGTCTTTTTCATCAGTTGCATAGAGCAAAAGAAACATTTCTTTGGACTTTAGACAGCTTTTTAACATTTTCCTTATTGTGAGTAACCTTCTTCTAACATACAAGCCTATTCATGGACCACTTTCACTCCCTCTCTTGTTAACCTCATCTCAAAGCCTTTTCCCTCGAAGTTCATGTGTTTGAGTACATGAAAAGTTTGCAGAAGGAAAGTTTAAAATTAACTTCCTTCAGTGAAGAGTTGTTGTGGAGATTGTAATTAATTTCCTGCAGTAATGAGTCTTTGGAGGCTCACTGTTATTTCACAATGATCTTTGTCATTGGTTATGATCTGCAGTGCTTCATGTAAGTAAGGTTAAAAAGACCTTTTTCTAGGATGGGAACATCTGGGGTCTCAGGTTGATATAGTACTGATTTTGTAAAACCAAAAAAACCCACAAAAATCAACCATGTATGCACAACCTTGTTGTTTGCAATGAATGCTACAAGACTGGAGTTGAAAACTCTGGGCTAAATTCTTCTCTAAAATATCAGTAAAATACCAGATATGAATTGTGAATCTTAAGGAATGCACTTATGTGAGCTCATCAAAATATTCCAGAATATGATTTCAACATTGTTAAACAGCTGTTAAAGAATTGGCCTTCCTACCCTTTACCTCTAACAGATATGCCATGCAAGAATATTTTCTCTTTGGTAACTTGAATAGTAAGAGTATTAAATATCTTAACAAGATCTCCCAGCAGCTACAACCTAACATGAACAACTCCCTTGGCCTGCTGAAATTTACCCTTAAATACCACAAACACAGACTTCCATGGAGAATTTGCCCATGTGTCTCTGTGCTTCCCTCTGTGATACCACATGTGCACTGTGACATTATTTCAAATGTGTTAACCAGGCTGAGTACTTGTCATGTTTTATTAAGTTAGCAAGGCTGTAATTGGTGGGATGGCTCCTAAGAGATGCAAGATGTGGCCACATTTGAAACCTAGTCTGGTGTTTGAGAAGGGGGCAATATTTGTGATAAATGCACATTTCAACCTCCCACAACATGATAAGTGTCAAAATCTCTAGTTGCCTATTAAATGAAAAGGTTCATATGCAATATTACCCTATTTTCTTCTTAAAAAAAAATATATATATATATATGTTTATTTGACGTATATATGTTTGTTATTTATGACCTTTTCTTTCCATATAGGAAAGTATATTTTTCAACTGTTTCAGTTGGGCAACTGACCCTACATTCTGCCTAAAATTCCATTTGATTACAACTTGGTTCTTTATAATCCTTTGTTTTCTGTTTAAATGTTTTGTTTCTATTTAAATATTCCAATTACCGAACATAGAGTCTGGCTAACAACAGCAAGAATTTACATACATAAAATATATAAATAGAGCTGTATACATCATCTTTTCTAGCACAAAAGAAAAAAATCCACTGCCAAATCTTCTTGATACTCACAGCAATAGTTGAAAAAAAACCACCCATCTGCCATGAAAGGAATTTCTCATGTTGATTATTTCCCAGTCAAACAGGATAGATGGATAATAGCACTGAAAACAGGGAGTGAAAAAGGGACCAGGTTTTAAATAGCATAAATGATAGCAGCAGAGAGACAAGGTAGCTTTAATCAGTCAGCCAGCACTAGGCAATTTTAAAACCTGGCAGCTTGCAGTGGTTTTCTTAGCTCGTGGTATTTGAAGGACATTGATATACACATCAAACAGAATTTAGGACATGCATTGTGGAGGTGCCAGTTGAAGCTTTATGTGCAAGCTAAAGTTGGAATTCAATCCTTTTATCATACACAAGACATACAAACTCTCATATCAACTTTCCACTGATTTTGAGTGAAGAACAATTTTTGTTGAAAGATTTACAGGTAAAAGTGTTCACTAAAATCTATTCTCTAAACCAAAAATTGTCACATACTCTACACTAAAGATTTAGCATGGCTCAAATTACAGAGCAAGCTTGCAATGCTTGTGTTGTTTTCTTATTCAAAAAATCTAACATAAAAAAAAGAAGCTAAATTTCTTAATTTTCCCTATTAAAATCCACAAAAAAACCCAACACCTTTTTCCAGAGGTGGAGGGCATGAACAAGTATAAATTCCCAAATATTTTCTTTTATTTTTTTTGTCTGCTTTATCCTTCCCATTGTTTTCTCTGCATTCCTTCCATCCACTCTGCAGGAATGTACATGTTTGAGCACACATATGCCCAAACCCTCTGCTTTTAGTGGTCACATCACCTCACTGGAAAATAATTCAACCCAAATCCTTCTATATTCCTGCAGTGTGACCCTTATTGAAATAATTTTTGGCCATTATTTATAATAGCTAAAAGTTCCCCAATCAGCAGGAGTGGTTGCATAATCTCTTCTCCAGGAGATTATCACAAAGTCTATCTCCCAGTTTAAGGAAAATAGCAAAATTGCCTGTCCTTCTAAAATAACCTCCTGAAAGCAAGCTGGCAATGTCACTTGTAATGTTGAAAATGGAAGATGACAACCATTTTGAAAGATATTTCTTTGTGGACAACCTGTAAAACAGCATCATTTTCCTGAAAACTACTGCTTAGGGGATGACAGGGAAAGACCTAATTCATGTGTTCAGGTGGCTTTGTTGTCCCATTTTCGCATGCTTATGAAGAAATAATATATTTCTCCTTGCATGGGAGTTGCAGGATATCTTCCTGAAGTGATACATGCTAATGAGAAACAAATGGAAGTCCCTGAAAATTAAGAAAGGCCCAAGCAGCTATTTACCCAATCTGCAAACTGCACTCTTTAATCACCATATGCAGTTTTTATAGAAAAGATGTGGTATACCAAAAATTATCAGCTAAACCCAGTTGTTTCCCATTTTATATATTTTGCATTTGAAATATCAGTAAATATTTTTTATTTGTTTTTAATGCTCTCTGAGGGGAAAGAGTGGGTAAAAAACTTTATGCAGCACACTTTAGGAAGAAAGGTAAGAATTATTTGGAAACAGATGAATGAATGCTTTAAAGATGAAAGATAATTACTGCTAGCTAAGTTCTGAACGCTTCACCTGCCATGAAAGGGAGCATTAAACCTCTGGCAAATATGCTTGGGAAGATGTGACTAAGTGAAAGGGCTTGCTTCTAGAAATAAATTTTGGATGTTGCAGTGCTTTGAAGATAAGAAATCCCATCATAGTTGCAGGTACAGTTGATCCCTGAGGGGGACTGGCAGCCCAGGGTGTGGAGGGGGACTAGTGTCTTGTGCCAAGGTGTGTGGAGAGGCTGGAGGCTGGTTCTGCTGGTACCAGGCTCTGGGATGGAATTCCCCTCCACAGGCAGAGACCAGCAGCCTCCTGCAAGGGCATCTGGCAGCCAACACCCACTTTTCCATCATAATAAAACTCTTTTTTTCCCCCCAATATGTTTAATGAGTGCTCCATGATTCTTACAAGGAGCCACAGGATTTCAGTCAGGACTGGAAAGCTGAGGTTTTATATGTAAGTAAAATTCCCTCCTTTCCCTGGGGAGGCAGCTGCTGCCGTCCTGGTCAACAGGAGCCACAGGTGCTTCAACAACAAATGCAACAGTGAATCTTTTGAAAAAGAGGTATAAATGTCTGAGTTTGTTTCTGGCAACCTTAGGCAACTGTTTCTCTAGATGTTTGTACCATCATGCAGTATAAAACTGGTGAAGAACTAAAGAATCATTTGGATGGAAGGCATGATACAATTGTAATAAATTATTTTCTTTGTTACCCAAATGTCACATAATCAATAAGGGAAAAGTATTTCTTTGAGAAATATTACTGCTTCTAAAAGATAAACACTGATGAAAGAGAATCGCCAAACAATACCACAACTACTTTAAATATTTTTAGCTTCCTGAGATCATGATTCTTGAAACTATACTATGAATATGCTTCTGTATATCAGCAGCACAGACTCAAAGGGAAGAGAAGAGAAGAGAAGAGAAGAGAAGAGAAGAGAAGAGAAGAGAAGAGAAGAGAAGAGAAGAGAAGAGAAGAGAAGAGAAGAGAAGAGATCAGTTCATTCCTTGTATCAAAACAAAACATTCTATACTGACTGCAGTACTCAGAAAACCAATGAGTGTTAAAATAAAAAAAAAGTTAATTTTCTGATTAGTTCAAGACACTAGTTACTGTGCAGTAAGCTGGACTAGGCATTCATGATATGCTAGCTACTCCACTGAAATTTCTCAAGTTTTCAGTTTGCAAATGTCTACCCCATAAAAAAAATCTGAGGAGTAAATTACCTGACTTATTTGCTTTGAATAGTAGCATGCACACAGTTATTTCAAAATCACTGAATCTGTAACTTGTTTATCCTGTGGTAACTTGCTCAGCATAGTTTAGAACAGTTTTGCTAGTTTGTCTGGTGGAGATCACTCAAAAAGATTGATCTAAAGAAATTAAATACCTTTACTGAGGCTTTGATAAATCTCATTAAGTACTCACTGCTAACTTAAAATATCCATTTTAGCTGTTTCCTTTAGTTTTGTTCACTTCCTAGATAAAATCAGGTTTAAAGCTATATAGGAATTGTTTCACTAACATAAACCACAAAAAGATCAGATAAAGTAATACTTCTAAGACAGAACACTTTACAAGTATATAATTTTTGTCTCTTTAATTCTCAGAAATCTTTAAGATTTCTCCTAAAGTATCCTCACCTTTAGAGCACCAGGACATTTATTTGATTACTGTATAACTAACAGCAGCAAATAGTGCTGGATGAAAGCTAACTGGACAATTACCACTGTGCTTCTCCCATCCTTCAAAGGAATTACTTCTCTTTAGGAGAGTCAAACTTACATTCACCAGCAACACAATCAATATTTGAAAATTTGCCAGTTTTTTACTATTATATTTGCTTAGGACAAAGCAGAAACATCCAGAGTCTTCAGCAGAAATATGTGTCTTGTCCTCTAGCCTTTAAGCAGGCTGTTGTGTTAGCTGCCTAAGTCACCTGGTGATCAATTAACTGACTTTAGAAAGGTCTCACAAAAAAATCCTCATCATGACACATGTGAAATATTTACTTCTGTAACCATTTTCTCAGCAAAATGTATAGGTTTAAATGTCTCTGAAGCTCAGATAAACTTGAAGATTGACTTTGGAACACAGCAAAAACCAAATATTGCGGCAGGTAGGTGGCAAGACATTAGCAAAGATTCTTCATGTGAGCTGCTGTTATCCAGCACAAGCAGCTGCAGGGACAGAGCCCAAGCTTTGGAAAACACACAGAGATATGTGCACAAACCTGGGCAGATATGCAGAGTCACAAATGAAGGCACACCCACGTGCACACTTGTACATGACCAAAAATGCACAGAGACTCACACAAACAGATGCACAAACACTTCTCCCACCCAGAAAGACAGCAGACAGACTTTCTGTATCTACCACAGAAGAATTCTGAACAACATCTAGTTGGCCTAAAATCTCAGAATGGAAGAAAACTATGGTTCCTTTTGTCCCAAAAAATAAAATCAAAGTTATAGAATATGTGAGCATTTGTTTTTCCCATTTTTACACTATTTCTAGTGGCTGTCCCAAGTGAATTTTCTTTTTGGTGATCTCTGTGTATGTGTCAGCCTGTGCAATTCCTTCCTTTAGTATTCTTCATTTTAGTATGAAAAAGAATTACTTGCTTTGCTTTTGGCTGTGTTTTCTCAGAGGAAAACTAAATCTCATGCCAAATCTACTGCCCAACAGACAGATCAGTAAAGGTGATTTGGCCAGCGACATCACCTTTGCAAGTGCAGGTGGGCTTTCCTTTCTGCTGTGCTGCAGGGCCCAGGAGCCCAGACAGAGCTGAAGCAGAAATGGCAGAAATGGGGAAACCATGTCAGGACTGGAGAAACTCACAGAAATGGGAAAATGTGGCAGGACAGGACATACATGGTGAATTTCAGTGCTTGGGCAGATGTCACCGCCCTTCCAATCAGTCCTGATTTTTCCTAGGGAAGCACCAGAGGGAAGCAGTTGCTGGGTTTGATCCATGGCATTACCTTGACCTAGACTATCCAGCTTTCACAAATACAGCAGACAAGATTAAACACTAGAGAAAATTAATAAAATCCATAGTTTAATTTGCAGCTACTACTGTTATTAAATAGATCCTCTTAAAGAATGGTGTTTCTGAATCAGTAAGGTTGAAATGTAATTGAGAATGTGCTTATGAGAAACATTTTTGCAAAGCCTGTGAAACTGTGAGGATTAGGCTGAAGTATCCCATGTGATCAATATCTTGCAATCGCATTAAGGCCTCAGGCAACAGGGGCCTTCATTCCTTTCCATTTCCCATTTTCTGTTTTCTGTTCCTAGGCACCATCATAGGCAACCAGACATGAACAGAAAATGAATTTGCTACAAGCTAGTAGCATTGTAAGTGGCTTTGATATAAGTGGAACAAGGGTCGGTAACTTCTAAGCCCCAGTAGCCTGATAAGAATATTAAGTCTACCATTTATCCCCAACGAGTGCTTGATTAGCCATACAGTGCTCTGCTGACAGAGTTCACTAAAAATACATTATGTTAATAACATCTGAGTGCCAGCAAAACTGGGGAAGCCCAAGACTCAACACAAAGAATGAGTCATTACGATATTTACCTGGCAGACACAGTTAGGGGCAAAAATATGGGCAAAAGAATGACATCTCAGTGCTGTTTGCAAAGAATACAAGCAGGGGATTTCCCAAAGAATATCAGGAGTAGAATAAATAGGAAGAAATACCCCACATTGTATCTCTTAATAAAGATGCTTAGTTTTCCAGAGCAGTTAGATGCTGGTGGAGACAAGTCACATCTACGTATTTATCTTTGTCTAAACTCTGTCATATGGCTCTTCACTGGTGGACCTTTCTGCCTGGGTTCACACTGAGTGTGTTTCCTCCTTGCTGTGTGTTTGGACCACAGTCTGGGATTCCCACTGCATTGCCACAGCTTCCTCCTGTTTCCCAGCCCACTGCCATTGCCCCAGAACAATATTTGATCTCTTCTAAGGGAAGGATTTGTAGGCTTTCCTTCTAAGCATCAGCTACAGGTGTCACACATCCCAGCAACAACCCAAAGTGCACTGCAAGTACAGCTGATGAGGGGATAGTTCATTGCTACTTCAAATGAACTCACTGAATCTGCTTTTTGCAAGCACTGAGCACCCCTGTTCTCCTGCCCTCTGCCAGCCTGCAATTAGCACCCTGCCTAGCAGGGCTCTGGGCTCCTCCACACAGACATTCTGCAGCCAGCCTGGCTGCCAGCTCATGCACAGGCAAATTGGTGCACAGCACTTGGCCATGACTCACAGCAAGGGCAAGCAATCATTTCACAGACATACAACTGAGAGCTTTGCAAAAACAGGATCAAGCTTGGGAAAAAAAAAAAAAAAAAAAAAAGCATGATTAATCTGGCCATTAGAGCTGGTCATGGTTTTTTTTTCCTCTACAGATCTTTTACTAGCCAAAGATACTTTTTCAGTTCAGCCAAAATTAAGTCAAATTTGCCATACAGTTTCAAAGAACAAAGAAGACATTTCAAAAGACAGTAGAATGTCTCCTCAATTTAAAAAAGATTCTATTTCTTATATATTTTAGAGGTGTCATAATAATGTTTATAAGTGTTGATAAGAGTTAAAACCAGAGAGTTCTCTTTTGAATGTTTGGTGTACCTGAACCATACCTCTATTTTGAGTGCTTCACTTTGCCCAGAGAATGGAAGAACAAAATGTAGCCTGCAACTAAACCAACTTTGAGAAATGCTGACAGCGAGCCAAGACCCTCAGCTACTCACAGTCAACTATTACAAGCCACCAAACAGTTTAAATGCAAAGGTAGTAAAGAGCAAAGTAATCTGATCTATTGTAGTTGCTTGTGCATGAAGCAGTAATGTGAGAAAGGTGCAGGCAATGCAGAAAAGCAGGCACTTCCATGCCACAATTTGTCTCCAGCTGATGTAAATGCCTAAAATAGGTCAGATAAATCATGCCTTAAAAATGCCCATTTCTCTTCACTGACTAGCTGGGAAACAGGTGGCTAGTGCTGGTGTAGCCTTCTACCTTATCAATGTCAACAGTGGGGCGAAATTAATTTCTGTATTTTAATAATTCACAAAAAATTAAATTTAGATATGAAAGCCCTAAAACCTGGGTCCAGATGCTGGAAAGATGGACCAATGGAGAGGATATAAATTCCTTTTGCTTACTCTGGCAAAAGGAATTTACTTGATGATGATCTACTTATTTTCTTGTGTTTGTCCTTGGGTTTTATCTTTTGTTTCATTTAATGCTCTTATCTTCCTGTTTTATCCATCCATCTTCTCTCTCTCTTTCTTCAAACCACAGAGCTTCAGTATCTACTGTTGACAGTGTCCACCTGCTTCTGTCATCTGCTGTCTGTTTTTCATCACTGCTGGAAAAGGAAAGGGAACACTTTAAAGACCATGAGCACTTATGCATAGTAGGATATGGGAATTCTCCCAAACTGGCAAACTGTACCCTCAGTAGGAAATTACATTAGATGTGGCTCCAAGCAAGGATTGCTGTTTTTTCAGACTTTAACCCTGAAATTCTACTTTCATTGCCCTCCCTTTTTCAATTTATTTTCTGGACCCAGACCTGCCTTTGAAGTATTGAAATCAAGTATTCCAGGAACCCTAACCTCATTTTATTTGTGTCTTGCCCTTCAAGGGTCTCCTGTGAGTTCCATATGTAATATTTTAAGTTCTAAATTCATCTAGCTTCCTTGCAAGCAAGATAACAAACTCCTTAATGGGGCCTTAGAATCCTTTTTAGTTGGTCCAAATCTGACCAATGGTTTCACTGTTGGCTTCCGTGTTAACAGGACAGTGAGTGATTTAGAAAAATATAACTGCTGTACCGAAGCAGAAAAGAATAATTTGTAGAGTTATTAACAATACTACAGTGTTCATTCATTATATATGCATATGTGTGTATGCATTTAAATAGGCAAACACTGCATCTGTGTCTTAAATTTCATTTGACTTTCAGCTAGAAGTTTCTGATGATGCCAACTATACCCTACAAAAATTAAGAGTCATAGCAAAAATTAAAGGTAATCTGTGTTATTTCTAGTTGTAAATAATCATGTGTTTGACTAGAGCTCTGAGGAAAGAGAGAAAAGCCTGTATCACCCCACTCCATAAAAGCAGTTTACAGGCACAAAACAACTAAGAAGAAAATATAATTCTGAAGGAACTCACTGCACTCCTGGATGACTGAACAGTTGATCACTTTGTCTGGCTGTACAGAAAGTTAAAGCAAGCTGAAAGTTTTCAATTTATAGTGAACACTGTACTTAAGCAGCAGAAAATTATATTCTTACTTTCCACTCCAGCTGTGTGGAATATATGAAGTACACTGAGCTCCAGTAAAAAAAAAAAAGAAATGAAACCAGGTGGTAAATAATCAAACTATACTCTTCATTAGCCTTGGTATTTATTCTGCCATTTTGAAAACTAAGAAGCCACTTGCAGTGTTGGTGCCTTTTATTTTCTACTGTCCTTTATTTTTTACCATTTGTATTACTAATATTTCCATACTGTTCCTTTTTTTCTCCCCTTCTGGGATTCTGATATTGTTCACCAAATTTGCTTTCATGTTTAAGCTTGTTTTGGTTTATAAAGTTAATTATCCATCACTACAAATATGTCATTGTGAGTTTTCTATAGTGAATCATATGAAAGTCTGTCCTGATAACCAGATAGATTCTCAATTATTTCCAGGAATATAGGACAAGTCAGGAATTCTTGCTGAGCACTTCTGAACCTGATTTTTGGCAGTGGAAGGATGCTTTTGGCTACATGCAAGCTACATATGAGGGACAATAGTTGTGATCATGTAAAATCCTGGCACAGATACTTCAGAATTTCATCAGGGTGATCTACAGAGACTTCAGTAGATACTGAACATGAAGCAAATTAAAGACACTGCATAATGAGGTTTCATGATAGCAAACCACCATTCATCTTTCAGCTAAACGTGAAAAATTACTTTTATGAAAATTTGTGACTTTGGCCCCTTTTTTGATTATTTGAAATCTTTTATCATCTGCCTTTTTCATAATTCTGTGCTGTGCTCTTGGCAAAAGCAGTGAGCATGTTACACTCAGAAACCCTAATTAGTATCTGTTCATACAAATGTTCCGGCCTGTTTTCCCTCATTACTCAAACTCCATACACAAGACATGTTTAGAAGCATAAATTGTTTCCCTACTGCGCTTCTAATTAACACTTCCATTAAGACCCAGGCAGAGAGCATGGAACATACTGAAAGAAACTGCTGTTTACAGAAACGGTGATAAAATGTATACAAATATGTCCTGCAAAGTGCAAGCCAGCCAGCTTGCGTGACATGTGGATGTGTTTCTCTGTATGTAGGCACAAACAGATGTGCTACACTCACATGCAAGACTAATTTGTTCATTAACATTAAAAAAAAAAAAGCCCTAGATGAATAACAGTCCATTAATTTTTATAATTACTTCTTGCATGCCCATATCACTGCTCAATTTAGTTTCTGAAGCCCTTGGTGGCTTCAGACTGGCTTCTTGGCATGATCACACTGGATGCTTGAGTTATCATCCACTGGTTAGTAGATTGGATTTACTTGGATTTTTACATATTTATACTTGATAATCCTCCACACCTCTTCTTCTTCAATGGGAAATTTGAATAACCTTAAATTGAAATAAAAAGTAATAATTTAGGTTTTTCTTTTATTTTATCTTGAAAGGCAGAATAAGTCAATCAAATGGCTTGCTAAGCAACATAAATAGTTCTGGATATCTAGAAGGTTTTCTTTAAGCCTTTGAATCATAGAATTGTAAATCTTTTCAATTTTGCGTATGTTCAGTACAAGACCAAGAAAAAAAAAATCTCCTGGAAGCTGTAACTTAATTTCACCTGCAGAAATCCCATTGTGAGACTCAAGAGTCAATCCACAAGGAAAGAGATTAAGCAAATAGTCTTGTGACCTAAAGTGCAATAAGCTTTGCACTGTGAGAGTAAGTTGGAAAGCCTGACAATTAACTGCAACTCAGGGTTGGTGATAGGGAGATGTTGCTTATGTTTTTAATTACATTTTATTGAACAACCAAGTGATAAGCATCAAAAGACAAGATTGTCTTGGATCATCAAAGATGGGGTGGGGGAGGTTATTTGTTCTGTGAATTCAGGCAAGCTAAAAGAGCTTTTTCTGTGTTTACCTGAGTAATTAATGAAAGACCAAATTGCTTTTGAGCCAGCAGGCTGCAGTTAATTGGAGTTATGTGCCTTCAGTGAACTTAGTGATTTGGCTTAAAAAGGATTTACAGTGTAGGTGACAACCCTTTTCAGGGAAATACAGCAGCAAAGGCTGAATATTAGAAGACAGCTTCCAGATGATGTAATTTATGTAGAGAGCTTTCTCTTTCAGTTAAAGTTTGAAAGTGGAAAAAGTACTGGCTTATATGAGCAGAATGCTTGGAAAATATTTAATTAATAATAAATTTAAAAACTGGGATACAGGCTTTCAGATTATTACTATAATTTTTTGACTGGCAAGATCAGTGAATCCGGAGAGGTTTGCCAGTCTAGCCTAAGTAAAATTATGTTTGTAGGAGCAGACAAGTTCTAATTTCTGAAGCTCTTACCATAACTCTTTTTCTACTATCTCACTAAGGGCTGAAGAGATACTGTGATGCTCTTTACCAGATGTTGTAGCACCTAATAATTTGCTACTATTATCAAATAATAAGGAGACAATTTACTTTCAAGCCTACCACTCAAAGTGTGAAGAATTATCAACTTTTGTAATTCTGTCAGTTATTTACTTTCTTTTCCAGACTTGGTAGAATGGATTCCCTGAAATTTTCTTAGATATACCTATGGACAGGTGGACACATACTGGCCAATGGATAATCCTGCTGGGCTCAAGGACAAAGAGAAGGGATGTTCCCTTTCATCCTCATGAATGCTGTTAAGAGAAAGTTCCTCTTGCTCTTTGCTTGCTCTAGTAAAGTGAGAGTTGTTTTCTCTCCTTTCTCTTAATCTAGGAATTTTTCATTTATGCAAGAACAAAGTCAAAATAAAAAGGAGGAAGTGTTCTGCCTTTCTTCTTGAAGGAATGAGCTTTAAGGTATATACACACTTTCTTGGATCTAGTTCTCATCAAATTACCATGAGCTGATCAGACCTCAGTCCCAGTACACCTTATGAATTTGTGCACTAAATATTTATGTTATTAATCTGGATATCAAATTAGAGTTTTTCTCCTTCACTCCTTTTTTTACTGTCAGGGCTCAGAACAACCTGAGGTCTTTTGCCAAATAATTATATTATATATTGTTGTAGGAGAAATGAATTCCCAGTTGTCACTTATCTGTCTAAAAATCTCTAATCCAGATTTCTTGGAGTTCAGGGTACTGCTGAGTGGTGTTTCTTTCCATACAATTTTAATTATAAAAAATGTGAAATATCATAGTTGGTTCAATTTTACATGATCTTAAATGGACTTTTCTGCTTTATATTTTATCCTTCCAAAATAAGAAAGACAAAATATAGTCATTATCCTCAGCTTTCAAAATTCATAATTTTACTCAATCTTCCAGCAATGATTTTTTACAGGCAGTTTCAGAATTCTTTGTTCAAATAAAATAATTGTAGTTCTTCCTCCCTATCTCACTTCCTTCTCTGTCTTCCTTGTTCTTTCCCAGTAGAAATGCTGATGAGCTGTACTGGTATTTATGCATACTTTCAAGCACAAAGTAACATGTGAAATCTTGTCATCACTGGGTTAGGGATCAGGCCTGAATGCCTTTATTCTGAGCCCTGCTACTAAAGAATCTGCAGCACTTTGTGGGAGGCACTAAGATATTTCGACAGCTTTATTTTTAGACTCTCTGTTGGGACTGAAATTGTGCAGTGCATTAGAAAGCTTCTCTCAGCCTCAAGTGCTGTGGCTGTGTGCAGAGCCTGCAGTAAAATCTGTGTTTAAGTTGTTATGGGCTAGATTTCCAGTTGTTTCCTTTCTAATTTAGTAAACCTAAGAGGTCTGTTACATTTTAATACACATTTCATTATTTAATAGAAAAACATGGGATTTTTTTCATAGAATTGTAACCATATCACTACTTTTACCAGTATAATTACATCAGCTTTAGTGTGTACAATATTATTATTACAAAGAAGGTTCACAAATGACAATTTCTAAATTAAGGAATTTAGAAGAAGTAGTAGCTGCAGGGGAATACTGAACATTTAAGCACTCTGATAAAAGCCAGATTTACTCCAAATAGACAAACAGTTTTTGTAAGTCAGTATTGTCATAAACTACATGAAGAAAAAAGAGATTTAATTGAATTATTTATTCCAGGGGTTTTTTTGCACAGAACTAATATTTGATATTATTAATCCTGTGAATATATTATTTCCCAACATAACAGTTCTGCAGATTATATTGAATATGTGTTTCTGAGCTCATGCAAAAAATACATGTGCAAAGAAATTTTGCATTTTTCATGATCCAAAATCAGTATAAAAAGCAGTGGTTTTTATTCCCAGTCATCCATGTACAAGAGATTTCAGATGTTTCCTCTCCTGAATCTATCATGATATGTGGAATTAGCTGACAAAGTAACTTATGGAAATGGTTCTTTAGTAATTATTTGCAATCATTATATTCTTCCCTCTGGTTCTACATAGAATTATATTTCCCATGCCACATGTTGAAGGTATCTAGACAGGCCAGCAAGGATGAATCCAAAGAAATGGATACAGTTCAATTCAAAATCTGAACTGAGGGACCAGAATCTTAATTCTGACATCCTAGGACAGTAAACCCACACACCAAATGACCTGATAGGCAACTGGGCCCACCACAAACATATCCCAATGGGGAAAGGAAGGCTGCTAACCTTTACCAAGTAGATCCAGAAATTCAATTGGAAAATGGAGCCTTCAGTGATTTGCAAGCCCATTCCTTGCCCATTCTGCTGAATAACATAGGAATTGGGCTCTGGAGAGATGTCTTGGTGTTACAAGCTTTGTTACACAGAGGGGGGTGGGTGGATGGATGGATGGATGGATGGATGGATGGATGGATGGATGGATGGATGGATGGTCTGAGTAATGCTTACATGTAAGTGCCCCCAGGCCTCCCTCCCTCCAATCACCTACAAACATCTGGGAGGGGAGGGGAGGGGA
>VZRH01004535.1:70565-100371 GCA_013397555.1 Urocynchramus pylzowi
AGAGGAGAGGAGAGGAGAGGAGAGGAGAGGAGAGGAGAAATCAATACATGGATGATTAAATTCAGGCACAAAATCCAGCCAGAAGGCTCATTTTCTTGCATGGCTTGTACAGGCCCGTGTAGATGATTCAGATATCATACTGCCAAGTCACAAGATAAATAAAGCCCCAATTATACTCATCACCTCATATTTTGGTCAGTGCAACATTTGGTCTCATTCCATCCCTTGGGATAATTTACAAGCAAAACAAGCCAGAAAACTTTGCAAAGGAGAAGTTGTTCCTAGGATCAAAGATATGCAGAGTACCAGAATTCCTTTAAAGGCCTAACAATATGAGAAGTTACTCAAAGTGATTTGGGGATAAATATATTTGTGGCTGCCTGATTTGCAGTGTAGAAAGAAACAAGAGACACAAGGGGTTTCTCTCACACACACACCTACAGATCACAACTTATACTTTTGCTCTGTACCTTCGTAGGAAGCAAAAGGTGCTTCCTCAACTATACTTAGAAAGGGAAAACAGATGAAAAAGAACTTTCAAGTTCACTAAACAGTACAAGTGTGAAGAATTCTGTACATTTTTGGTACATTTAAAAATGAACCAGGAAATACAATCCTTTTGAAGTTGTTCTGTCCTCCAAGTCATGAAATATTGAGAGACAAAGAAGGAGACAATGCAAGAAAGAAAACTAATATATTAATAGCTGTGTTGTCACAGTAGAATTCAAATTTCTGCCCCATCAAAGATATCTAAGTTTTTTTATAAAATGTTCAAAGGATTCAGCAAGACAGATTGCAAGAGTCTTGAATCAGAATATGTTGCAATATGGTGATCAGAAAACACCATCCAGTGTAGAAAAAATGAGCTGAAGTAACTGAGATATAATTTTTCATATAAGTTCTATAATCAGTGAACTGATGACTAAAAAGATGAGACTATGTTCACTTCAGCTCTTCTTTCTGCAGATTTGGAATTGTTTGGACACTTACTGGATCAATTCTTCAACTGGCCCACACAAAGAAGCATCTTTTGAGCCCACACTTTTGCCGCTCTTGAGCTAGAAAGAGATCAATCTTGCCCTCTGTTTCCTTTTAAACTTGCAAGAATATGTCTCTAATGTCCCAATGACAAAAGCTGTTTCTAAACCCTTCACATTAAGACTATCCAATTTTTATTCTAATTTTTTGCTTGTATAAACTCATATAAATGAGTTTCCTGAAATCTAATGGAATGTAAAGGAAGAAGCTGTTCCTTCTCAGAAGCAAATTCTCAAATAATTTTCAATGGGTTGTAGCACTCTATATACACACTTGTAACAAACCAAATATTTAAAACCATTAAAATTTCTCATGTTACAGAAGTTTTAAAATTAAATCAGTGCATTCAACAGAGGGTGTCAGGAGAGGAAAGCAGCCCAAAGCCTAAAGCTAGGAATCTACTAATTAAGATATGCAATAAAAATGTTAATCAAGTAAACTTAGGGAGGATGGGGGAAAGTGATTACATAATCCTTTTGGCACCATATAATGTCTCCCTGCTCTCACACAGGAAAATGATGAGTAGGTAAACAAGAAAGAAAAAAAAAACCAGGTCCTTTGATTGTGGGCCAAAGAAGAAACTGTTCCAAATGGCCTCTCTAACCAACATTAGCTGTTCAAGTAGAAAACATTCAGATCTAAGAGCTCTCTCTAGTGCGCCAGGCTGGGGACAGCCGACAGAAACTAACAAAGGAGCCCGAGAAAAACTGGAGTATTAAGATAATTCTTGGTAAGTGTGGCTGGAGGAATGTCTTTTATTGTCCTATTCCTTTATAACTGTATTCCACAATTCAGAACTGTAAGTAAACAGGATACTTGACTCTGTGCTCTGTATTATAGATGTTTCCCTGCTAACCAACAAGTAGGTACTTCATTCAGGCTTGCATGGCTCCTTGAAGTGAGGGCTTTGGGGTTAGGGCACTCTGTAGCCTTGCTGTCCTGTACAGTGTTGTTTGTAACAGGTTTTGTGCTAGGACAAAAACACAGCTCAGCTCCCGTCAGGCTCTATCTCAACTTCTTTTGGCCTAGCTGGAGACACATTTAGTCTTGTTTAGAGGAACAATAATTATGTGATAATATGGTCACTATTACCTACTTTTTTTTGGCTTTTGAACAGCTGTATGGGGCAATTGTGAGCAGGTACTCAGTGCAGAATGAACTGTTTAAGACTTTAGAATAAAACAAAGAAAAAAGAATACTGGCAGAAGTGATTGGGGGGGTGTTGAAACCATGGGCACAGCATGACACCAGTGGCCACAGGGTTATAAACATGTCACCAGAGGTCAGGTAACGCTAATTAAAGGAATGCAACCATGGGAGCAGGGTAAAGATAGCTTTAAGGATAACAAAGAGGATAATGACCACATCTCTAACAGGAAAGTTAAATGTACGACACACAATAATGTAGAAATATGAAGCAGTGAAGTATCAGCAGGGCAAAGATCATGTAAAACACATAAAATTTCTCCAGGCAGACCCAAATGGGAGGAGGAAGAAAACCTACATCAATGTCCTCCCAAAAAAGGGATTGTGATGCTGATTTTTCTCCCTGTAATCCTTCTCTCTTGCCCTGAACCAATGTCGGAACCTTAGGATGCAAAAAAAATGGTGGAGGGGTGACAGTAATTCCAGAGAAACATGGAGATACTAGACTGTTCATGTATACCAGCCTTAACTGCAATTTGAACCATAAGTGTCAATACAATTGCATGTGGACTAATGACAGGTGTTTCAAAAAGGTGAAAAGACATATCTCCACCAAGCTGTTAAGCCATTTTAGGAGATAAAATAATGTAAATTCCATACATAAAGAGAAGTCATATTTCCAAATTACCCAAGAATTCCCCTTGGTTTGGAAGTAGGCTAATAATGAAAACTAAAATTGAAGGTTGGTTGTCCAAATTTCATAATAGATGTACAACTGCTGCCATTGGCATCTGCAGCTCAAAGCATGATGCTGGACTGAGAAGTGCTCAGAACCATCCATCTGTATGTCATAAATTCATATATTCATAAAATGCTTACCAAATTGTACAAGCATACATTTCAGAACACATATAATTTTTTAATAAAAATAACTTTAGCATTAGAAAGAAAAAGTTAATCACAGTAACAGGCTAATTTCTGGCAGAAAATAAACTCATTGGTAGTAAATAAATTTGATAAATTTCTCTTGTTATATTGCTAACACTGTAGCTTGAAACTACCTGACCTGAATTTTTTTCATTATACTTATACTGAATTATTTTTTCCAATATAAAGAATATTATGAATTAGGTTTAAACATATTATTCCGATTAGGTGTAAACCACTCTGTAAAGCTCACACAGTGTATTCATCCATTACCTGGCTAAAGGTGCCTGCTGTTTAGGGATTCTGTGTATTGATTTCAGAGTTTGCCTTTTTGAATCATCCTAAGAGACCTTCCAATTCTATCACTTACTTATCAAAATGGTAATAATGACTTGCAATGTGCAATTTTGATTGCACTGGTGAAACTAGTGTAGCTAATAAACATAGTTATTAGCATGTGACCTCTTGCCTGGAAAACCCCCAAAATTAGGTGAAAAGACTTCAGTCTTCATAGGCTGAAGTTTGCAGTCAGCAGTTTGACTTCATAAAACAAATTTGTGTGGGACCTGATTATTTTTTTTCTATTATGAAAATATTAATATTTATATGAAAAGATTCCTTTTGTAAGATGTGGCAATGCAGCATTAGGATAATGAACAAAGAATTATATTGATTAAATACGACTGTCTAATACCTTTGTGGAGATCACTCCTCATTACTTTTTTTAACCAACATATTTTAAAGAAAAATATTGAAAGAGGGAAAAGAAAAAGTAAACTTACACATTTCATATATTGTAAAAAGAGCAGGAAAACTATGATTTCTGTTTCCAGGATAGTGATAGATGTATCTCTTCTGCTAACATTTAAAGGGATATGTCATAAAGTCTACAGAAGTAGGGAAATGAAATAAATTAAAATATTTATCAATTTTTTCCTTGGGTATTAAAGCTAGCTATAGTTATTGCTGTTTTATAAAGTAGGTAACCTAGGAACAGAAGAGGCATCTGAATTACTGTTTACAGGCTTTTAATGCCCATTCATCCTGGCACACAAAAGCAGTTCAGAAAGTCCATCTGAGACATTGCACAATCTTACTTTTGATTTCAATGTCTTGGCTTTGTTTTGATTGCCAACATGTAAAGTTTTCTGTACACAGGGGTGTTTTTCGTGTAGTGTTCTAGCAGATATGGATTTCAACCCAATGCAGGAATTTCCACAGGGAAATATAGCACAATATTGTGAGGTTGGAAACAAATCATGTATATCAAGGAGAAGTCTGGAGAATTAGGCTATAAATACACAGAAACAATGACAAACCTATAACCCTTAACTGTGTAGCACTACAGCCCAATACAATAATTTATGATGTCAATAAAACTGTATGGAACATCAGCCAAAAATGCCTGTAAGAAGGAAAAAATTTCTCTTCCCAAAAATATCACTGACAAAGAAAAGGTTAAACTGCAACGAACATACAGTTTTTCTTTTTCAATCTGGAGTTTTGGAGGAAAAAAAAAAAAGAAATTTACTTCACTAGCTAGTCAGTGATGTATATAATTAAATAGAAAGGTTTTGGAGGATGTGATTTTATGGTTACCGTAGCAACTAGCACCTAGATGGTCCATATTGCTGTGCTCTTCTACCATGAAAAAAGAAGGAAAAACCCATCTATGACCTACTTGAAAACAAATAGGTTTGTACGGCTCAAAGCCCCATTGTTCTTTGCAGGCATCTATTTTCACTCAGAATCAGGGGTAATCCTACTCTGGAAATATTCCAGTGGTTTTGCCAAACAGCAATTTGCATGTGGCTTGACCATAGCCTAGCACTGGAAATCCTGTGCACAGTCACATGCAGCTCAGCTGGCCGCACATTTAATTCTGCATAAGGGAGAAGAAAGGAAGGGTTTAAATAGATGATGAATTTCATAACTTCAACTACTTATATTTAGAAAAGTTTTCGACTTTGTTACCAGTGCATTCAACCACTTGATCCCATCCCTCTAAGAACAGCAAACCTCTGAAGCCTTATTTATAGTGAGCAGAGGTAGAAAGTTTTCCCCCAAACCCACCTTGGTGTTGTCCTAGTGTGAACTGAAGATGAACTAAAGCAGAAGTGCTGATATTGTCAGAGAGAATTTTCTGATGTTCCTGTTGCTGAGAAAATCTTTTCCCCTCTTTCATGTCGCAACAGAGAACTTAAGAGAAAAGGGTCAACAAAAGTGTGAGAAAGTTATTATCTGTTGTGGACACTATTTAAATTATTTGTGCAGGCCTTAGAAGTTCTCTAATTTCAAATCTTTCTCATGTGAGTTTTCGAAGGATGCAATAGCATTCAAGCATGAGAATAGAAATTCAGCCCAACAAATTACCATTCTCTTACGGTGACTATCTCTTCTTCCAAAAGCCTCACAAGTGATACTCTTAATTTTAAATGTTACCTTTGATTCACCAGTAGATTGCTTCTACTGTATGCACATGTGAAAGACATATTACTGTTGTCAAAAAGAGAGAAAGATGTTGTTTTCTGTTTTCTATTCAAATGTCTGGATATAATTCCAAACAAATTTGAGAGCAATTTCTTAAAATATCTCTCTCTCCCTCTTTTAAATAAGCATTTATTTCTTCAATATCAGAGACAGAAAATAAACAAAAAAACCCCCAACATAGAATGCCTCTTTTATTGCATTACAGTATATGTTGGTTTTAGGTTTAATAATTGATGATAGAATGCATCCAAATGTAATAGATTTTATTTTATATTTATTTATTTATTAGCTCCATATTTCTTGTTAGAATGACAGCCTCTCTTTTCACATTCCTTCACTGTTTTCCCTGTGGGCCTTCCAATTCTCACTTCTAGACACCTTAACTTTAAATCATAATAATTTCCACTCTGTGATCAGCATATAAATTCTCTGTACTGCCAAATAGGCATACAAGAAACTAACTTGTCCTCCTCAACCAGTTCATCCTTCATCCTTTTAGAATAGAAGTAGGAAAAGGTCTGGTTTTAGAAATCGGACTGGGGAGAGTTTTTCCACAGTGAATATTCTGCAAACTTCTCCAAAAACCCTCATGTTCTCCAAGGGTCTTTGTTGTACCTGCCAATCCATATGCAGGAGACAGGTGTTCATCTTTCTGCTTTGTTAACTCTCTTGTCACAATACATCACCATTTATGTGTTATTTTGTGGAGGTTTGGTTTGCACAATTTCGCCTGCATTTCCACCTGTACTTGGGCAGGATTGGAGAAGTGCCTGTTAAAGCTACTGTATTACCTCGTGTTTACATAGCTGGTTTTAATGATTACATTTAATGTACATATTATGTATCAAATATTTCAAGCCTCTTCTGTGCTCACTGCAGGTAGCAAGTTTGCAGTTCTAAAACAGGGATCACCTGGCTGCTTGCAGGGTTTAGGCAATGTTTGCATTATATTTTCACTTGGGTACACAACTGGGATGGGTTACCTGTAAGCATGGAAAGACAACCAAGCCACTGGCAGCTTTTTTGCCTCAGTCAGGTGCACTCAGCTGCACCATGTATAGGCTCATCTGTGAATTTAATGGAGACTGCTGAGACCTTTACGTGCATTTGAAGAGTCATCATATGTTAAAAAATTACACCAGTGTCTATCATTTGATCCAGAGTGCTAGCAGAGACAGGAACAAGAGCTGCAAAAAATATCATAGAATCATGGAATATTTTAGGCTGGAGGGGACCTTAAAGATCATCTCATTCCAATACACCTGCCATGGACAGAGACATTTTCCACTAGACCAGGTTGCTCAGAGCCCAATCCAACCAGGCCTTGAACACTTCCAGGGATGGGGCAGCCACAACTTCTCTGGGCAACCTGTGCCAGGGCCTCACCAATCTCACAGTAAAAAAATTTCTTTCTAGATATCCAGTCTAGACCTTCCCTCTTTCAGTTTGAAGCCATTCCCCTTGTCCTGTCACTCCAGGCTCTTGTAAATAGTCTCAATCCTTCTTGTGTGCTCCTTTCAGTTACTGAAAAGGTTGCAATTAAGTCACCCTGAAGCCCCTTTTTTTATTCCATGCTGAACAACCCCAGTTCTCTCAGCCTTTTCTCACAGCAGAGCTGCTCCAGCCCTCTGATCACCTTGGTGCCTCCTCTGGCCTGGCTCCAACAGGTCCCTGTCCTTCCTGTGCTGGGGCCCCAGAGCTGGATGCAGCCCTGCAGGTGGGAGCTCAGTAGGGTGGGATAGTGGGGCAAAATCCTCTCCCTCCCACAGGGCTTTGGATGCAGCCCAGGACATGTTTTGCTTCCTGGGCTGCAAATGCTCTTTGTTGGCTCATGTCAACCCACCAGCACCCCCAAGTCTTTCTTGGTGGCTGCTTTTGATCTGCTCATCCCCTAGCCTGTGTTAATAACTGGGTGAGGTGATCCTGAGCACTTCTGTGACAGTGGTCAGCACAACACATGAAAGCACTGACATCAGGCACCAACTGACCAGTTTCAGAACAGAAATTCAGTGTTGTTCACCTGCTTTATAGGACTCCTAAGGAGTAGTAGAAAGCTTTGGTCTCACTGTAATACAAATGTCATCACTTTCCACTACCAAATAAAAATGCAAAATAAACAATGCACATGGTTAATAAACAAAGGCAGATTTTCTAATACAGTCTGTTATTTGTCTTAAAATTTGTCTGTTATTTTGCTTCTTATATTTGACATATGTCCAGCACTACAGAAATGTGAAACACTCTGTGCCTCCTGACTTATACAGCTATGACTGAAAGTGGAATTGGAATTATGTGAGGGGAGTTTAAGATGCTTCACCTCCATTAAAGCATACCCTGCCCTTTTTCTTCTCAACATCAAATAGAACTGCAAATACGAGGCTATTCAGCCTACAGAGTAATAAAACACAAACATAAATCACCGACAGATGAAGAAATGACAGAATTTCTGAAGCATATCAACACTCCCTAAAGTGTTCCTAACATAACCCTGAGCACTGTCAGATTCCAACCAAAATAAGAAAGAGGAAGTTGGGAGGGCTGATGTTCACACACCGTCAGTCCAAAGTTATTTAACACAATTGTTTCTGTAATTGCAGCTCCCTGAAATGTTCAATGTTCAATGGTCCTCAAAAATCAGACTTTCAATTGGCTGATGATGGTTTTGTTAGATGCACATGCTGAGCTGGGAAGTTTAGCTTCACACATCAAGACCAGAGATTTTTCAAGTGTCACAGGTGAAGAGGGTCTTAACAGTATCTAAGGTATTTTTCTTCACACAAAGATATGTCTTTTTCACTGAATTAGTAAGACATATGTAAGAATCTAAGCTACAGAAACTCAATAACTGTTTTACACTGGGGTGACAGAAAAATTACAATGGCAATAAGAAATGCATTTTCTATTAAGGAACTTCAAATTAGTCATTTATATGCCATTAGCCTTAATGAGGTAGTTAAGACTATCTGAATATCACAGACATTGCAAAACTGAGGTTATAGGAAAAACTTTGCAGATACCTTATTTTTATTTTTCATTAGCAACATTTAAAAATCCTCCCTGAATTCCTAATCAAGTTGAGTTAACTTCAGGCTATATCAACAAGAGTGGTGACATCCTTGCAGCTGAGATTGCAGAGAAACTTTAGGGCATTTTCTGCTACAGGGATGTCAGATGGCAAGGGTCCTGCTTTGGAGGAGAGGAGACAGTTTCTTGGGACTGTAGAGATGGAGAAGCACATATCCCTTTCCAGGATCACAGATTGTCTCCCCATCTGATGAATGGAGAAATCTCAGCAGGAACAAAGGAAAAAGTAATGGACTGGTTGCAAAACTCCTCAAGGTTCTTCTGTATCCTGTAGCTCTTTCTCAATGCATACCTGAAGATAAAAAAAAAAAGACAGCAGGGTGACAATTAAAGGTTATTTTACAGAGGCTTCCTTTCTGCAGCAACATAAAGTATTGCAGTCAATAACTTTGTTGCCTCAGGAAATATTGTGCTTGGTAAAATCATATCCTCAGGAGAACAGAACTCTGTGTTCAAACACTAGATCTTAGTTTATAAATGAGGCAGTTCTGTGGCAGTAAAGAAAATTACAGTCCCTGTGTAGGGGCTCTTTGAAAGAGCATGTTATGAATTTCAGGTTGGGTCTGAGGAGCTCTGCTGACCCTGGCAAGCAGCCTATTAAAGGTAACCAAGATCTCCGTAGGTTCAGAGCTTCTGCATTTGACTCAGTAATAATACCCTGGAGTATCAGCTCTGCAGTATGAGGATGCTGATTCAACTTCCTTATCAGGTGGAGCAGTGGCAGCCATGGGGGCCAAAGCATCTGCTCTGGGAATGAGTTGCCCAGTGGTGCCAGAGCTGTGATCTGTGAGCACACACAGCCTGGGAGAGGCAGTGCCAACATGTGCACTCTCAAACAACAGAGCTCCAAAGAGGCCATGATGTGCACTTTTTTTGGCTAGTTCTTTAACAGCCATTATTCTTCCCAAAACAGATCACACCTAAGTGTTACAGAGATGTACCAGAGCAATAAGCTGTCAAAAGGGGTCAAGCTCATAAGCACTCCATAAACAATCTCTCCTGTTGCCTTCACAGTGAGACTGGCTGCTGTGGCAGATGATCACAACAGCCAGGATATTCTTTCCCTTGTCCCATCAGTTAAAGTCATGAACTGTAGTAAAAACCATAGGAAAGACATCTGCAAACCAAATCCATTACTGATTGGTATATGAAGTTTGACCAAGACAACTTTGCAAAGAAATGAGCTGTGCAAACAAAGCTTTGTCTATCACCGTCCCCTGCACGCTGCCTGGATAATCTGCATATTTAACAAAGCTTCCTAGTATTTATGCCTGAAAGTACATACCAAGGGAAACTGGAGCCAGATGGTTAGATGTCACAGTGACTAAAAAACTGCTTTTAAAAAGGTAGGCTTCCAATAATTAACAGTCCAGATCTTCAGATAATGTAAATCGCTGAAGTGAGGTGCACAGTTCTGATTTACACTTCCACATAATCTATTTGTGTGTGTTCAACCTTCATTCTCAAAAACATTTGGCACAGATTGCTTGGATAACTCATTTTTGAGGTGGGGAGGGGGGAACCAAACATCTACTTGCTGAAGGCCTTTAAGGATATGACATATTCAGAAGCACTCCAAAACCTAAATACATGCTAATTAAAACTTCATATTTTTAAATAATATAGCAGGGAAGAGATGTAACTCCAGCTGGAATGAGCATCCCACTCCACAATGCAGACAGGGCAGAGTTTCCAAAGGCACAAATGGCAGTGAGGCACTTCCCATTGAGAACTGGTGACAACAGGTCAGGTCAGACATTCTGCACTCCTCAGGATGGAGAGATGTCAGAAAGCTTCTGGAGACAAAATGACTGTCATAATTCTTTGCCGATCAAAGAAAAATTTACAGTCTAAGTTTCAGCTTAATTCTTAGCACTCATGGAGTAGTTAAAAGATATTCTACTCTTCCCACCTGCTGGGCTCTTGTGTTACACCATGCATGGCAGTAATGAAGACAGATTAATGCTATTTATTTGCTGACATTGACAAGAGTAGTCTGTCTTTTTTTCCTGTATTTTATCATTAAAGTCTTGGTTTTCATCCTCAAATAGCCCCAAGACAATGCACTGTACTAATTAAGTAGGAACAACATAAAAAAAACAACCCAACCAAGAAAAGCCCACCAACAATATTAATAGGCTGGATGAAATCAACAAAAGGCAACAAATTCAATTCAGTGCTGACAATCCAGCCTTAACATACTTCTGAGGTAGAGAACAATAAAAGAAGATGGGTCAGGTTTTTATAAAGGTTTTCCTCCTTTGAATTAATTTATAGGGATCCCTGGACATCAAGCACTATAGGTAAATAATTAAAAAAAAAAAAAAAAAACAAAACCAAACCAAAAAAAAATAAAAAAAAAAAACCAAACCAAAACAATAACAGCAAAGCTGTGTGGGTCATGCAGCATGGGAGCGCATTGTACAGGGAAACTGTCAAATCTGCAAATTAGTTTTTCACAGCCCATCTAGACTAAGAGAGAGCTGACCTGATCCTACAGAGGTTACAGTCCTGCTTTGTGCTGGGATTTTGACTAAAAGACCTCCAATGCTCCATTTCCAGTGGTGTTTTGGTCATTTGATGATTCAGGACAGCTGCAAGATGCTGTCCTGACACAGGATGTGCTTGGGCAACCCAAACCTTGATAAGAGAACAATGCCACTGTGCCTTTATAATCTATGTGCAGCCTGAGACTTTCCCTGTCTGCCAGTGGTGGTATAACTCTTACTGAAACAGGCAGGCAAAAACCACAATAGAAATAGTAATACTTTTAGATACTTTTAGATAGTTTTAATTACAATGACAAAGATCATTGATTTTCACACATGGAAATAAATTTACTCTGATGCTTGTGCTTACAAGACCCAGACCCTAAGTATGAAATTCTTGGCTTGCTTCTAAGTCCTTGTGCTGGCTGCTTTCATCTGTTTTACTTTTCTTTTATTAAGAATTAATTAAAGCTATCAAGCTCATCTTTCCAACTAAAGTCAACCTCCTCTGCTTAGATAAGTATATGCAGTACTTACAATTGCAAGCAGTATGAAGTCTATTTTAAAACTATTTTTGATTTAAAGGGTCACTGCCAAGGTGATTAGCATGAAATCTAAATGAGCTTTCAACATCCCTGCTTCACTCTGATGTTGATTTAACTAGTAAAATCTGGCCAGCAATACCAGTTTTAACATCCAGCCTTCAAAGCCATGACATAGCAAAAGGCTTCTTGAAGTCCAAGGAGATTGTGTCTGCTGTGGCACTCCTGTCAGCTGTCATTGTCCCTTCTCAGGAGAAGTTAATCAAATTTGTTCAGCCTGACCTCTGCTTCAGGCAGGCTGGACCTGTCTGAGTCTACACCTGCCTGGTGCTTCCTGTTGGGCTCCTGCTCACTGCTGCAGCCAGGCTTGGCTCCCTCCCAAACAGGGGTCACAGGCCAGCTCCCCTCCCTGCCCAGCTTCTCATCTGCCTCCTCCAGCTGGCAGGGAGTCCAGCCTTTCTGCCTCTTCTGTCCCTCTCCTTCCTCATCTAACTTAGAGATAATGGGAATTTCTGCTTTGCTTTTTCCTCTGTGTAACAGGGTGGATATGTATATCTTCCCCAAATTCAGTGGTTTCATGATTATCCACCACCACTAACCGAAATGGGGCAGCAGGGACTGTGGGGAGGGATGAAGACCTCCCCCAGCACATGGTTGTAAAACCTTCCTTTTATTTCAAATGTTTATTCACCATTAACTTCATTTTCTTTCACTCAGATAAAGTGCATTTATTATGTGGAGAGCTGGTAGTGATGTTTTTAATTAAGGTTGTCTAATAATTTCCTTCATAGCATTTGGTTTTTGGTATAGTTTATAACCCCAGGAATGTTAATCATTCTGGGTTAAATTTTCCATGCTTTGTTTTTGCCTAAAGTGGAATTGAATATGAGATCATCAGCAACCCTGCTCCTGCATCCTATTTTTCTTCCCCAAAATATTCTCTTGTTTTAATAAAGTGCAGTAGTCTGGGAGCCAGATGATCATAAATTGCACTTTCATAATTTCTACTCCATAATGCTAATAATCCTGTGCAATTGTATCTCTAATCAAGCAAGGTGTTATGCGTTTTTTGCATAGAAAGCAGAAAAAAACATCAGTCCATCAGCTTAATCAGTGAAGCAGTGAAGGTTTTCAAAGACTGTGCAAGGTCACCAATGCAAACTGGGATTAAAACTTCATGGAAGAAATGTAATGTTGTCTGCTGTATACAGTTGTCTTTCCTTTCTTTACAAGGCTAAGATTACATGAAAAATGGAAATTCAGGATTGCTGATGAATTCCTACTCTTTTTTCTTCTTCACTGTGTCCCCTTTGGGAAGTAGACTGCCCTGAAAAACTCTCCAGAACCTGTAAGGCTCACAGCACCTAGGGTTGCTCAGCACCAGTAATTTGGGCATGAGCTCCAGCAAGAGCTGTTCAGTTCTCTAAACACCAAGAGTGAGACTGCTCTCTTTTATTCTATTTACTTCTAATGTCTTCAGTGAGTTGACAGAAAGGCTCTCAAGCCTAGCCTGTACTCTCCCAGCGTCCATCAGTTCAAAGCAGGTATCTCACACCTTTTCTCCTCCAGGATTCGGATGCTCAGAGGTCTAAAGGGGCACGTGCAGCTCAGTCAATGCTGAGCATTTCTGCCCTCCCTGGTGAAGCAGAAGTGTGTGTAGCTGTGGCCTAACCTCGTTTGCCTCAGCCTTGAAGCAGTTCCATTGAAGCTACCCTTAAAGCACACAGGCTTTGCCCATTGTGAGGAAAGCTGCCTTCACCTTTGGCACTGAATTCAAGATCACTCACTCTCCTGCTTCTCCTATAATGCTTAGGTCCAACGGATAAGGAAGAGACTTTAAAGTTCTCCTATTCTGTGAGGTTAACTTTCACTTTAATCCTCATACTTTCCATTCATTTTTGTGAGTGTGATTTCTTGAATATATCAGGTCACAATTTTCGGCAGCAGAAAGAGAAGGGATGAAAACCATTGTTAGACAAGAATGCTAATTCTGAGCGTGAGCATCGAAAGGTTGAGTCAGCCTGTGCCACATTGAGAGTGTTCAGCAATGCTCCATTCATTTGCCTGACAAGCCTCATTATGAGGAAGCTTTTTAAAAGCAGTTCATTCTGAGGGGGCTTTGGATACAGTTCCAAAAGCAGAAAATAAAACCTAGGAGGACAGGGGAAAGCAAAAAGAGCAGGCAGAAGGAACAAGCAGGAAGGCACACAAAAATCAGCTCTTTTGCAAGTTCATTTTTTCATTATGTTTGACATTCTTTGGGAGACAGAACTGCTCTGCACACTTGTGGCCTCAGGCAGTGAAGCTGGAAGAAGATATTTCAAGAGCTGCAGAACACACACATAGCTGTATAGCACAGAAAAGATATAAAAACTGAATTGACAAGATAGTGATGCTTACTTGCTCCTGAATTACATCAGCCAAGGTAGTCTATTTTGAAGCAGAAATTGCACATAGTTCTAACTATTTTGCCACTTATTTGGACCTCTGGGTAGTGATGAAAAGATGTGGTATCTAAAGTTCAGCTGAAAAATAAAAGTCAAAGCCAATATAAAGAGATTAGATAGATTTCTTGATGAAAACAAGCAGTATCTGCAAGTTGTGTGTGATTTTCTGGGAGATGAGAGATACCATCAGCAACAGCTCTGATCAGACAATTAGAAAAATATATAACTTGATGAAGACCTATGGATTCTAGCAACCTTTGTGACTGTCATTTTTAAGTTAATCTCACCATCACCAAGAAATTAAAAGAAAACAAAGTGTTTTGTGCTCCCTCTGCTGTTCTAGAGCAGCAGGTAGCTGACGAATGCTATATCCAGAGCTCTGATATTTGACAAAATTCAGTGCTGAAGAAGCAGAAGTACCAAACTCCGACTTTCAGCATGGTTTTTTATGTAGCTGGTTTTATCATTAATAAACAAGTGAACTAGAAAGGCAATATGTATTTTAGTTCCCATTTAGAAGAAAGTCCATCTCTCTTTTTGAGATTGATAGAAAAATAATTTCTAATGTTTGTTGAACTACAGGGAACCTTGGGAAAATCCCCTCCTGGCTGATGCTTGGGGCAAGGCTGTGAGAGTGAGTGGCAAATTGAATTGATAAATTCTCTCCAAATAATTGTTACTGTTAAGATTTTCAGTCTCAGTCTAAGCCAATGATTGATTAGGCCTCAGCTAGACTTATTAGCTAAGTAGAATTGAGGACTTAACTCAGATGCTCAGAGAAAGTAAATAGAAAAAAATTCCTATTAAAAATAATCTGAAAGAGAAAAGAAATAAAATAGTGTTTTCATAAAAAAGGAATTTTGTACTTATTGCATTTACAGAAAAAAAACCAAAAAAAACCAAATGAGTTTGAGATAGGTGGAAGTGTTCAAGACCAGGCTAGATGGGAGCCTGAGCAACCTGGTTTAGTCCATAGCCCTGGGATTGGAACTAAATGGTCCTTAAGGTCCCTGCCAACCCAAGTTATTCTATGATTCTCTGGTGTTCTGGCTTTGGTGCAAAGAAAGATTTTTCTGCCCTTCACAGCATCCACAGGTACTATATTGAGGGATAATTCCTCTCACACAGCAATGGTACTTCTGCTGTAGTTCCTGCAGGAAGAGGAAGGAGTGATGTCAGAGTAGAGGGTGACCTCATTAGTCTTTTTGGTAAAAAATGAAAAGAGATCAAAAGTCCAATGGGACTTCTGAGATGAGATAGATTTGATTTATACAGAATGAAGCACCTCTTAACTTTCAGAAGAACAGAAGATGAACTTTCTCACATAAAAATTGTATCAGCAGATTTTTTTTATATCTGATTAAAGATGGGTTTTGGTTCTAGCAATAACTCAAGGGAAAACATGCATTGTAAATACAAAGTAGAATAAGGAAAGTATATGCATAAACATCAGTGACATATATAACCCCAGCTTCCTCACTGGGAACTTGTAATGTTCTAAAGCACCAAAGTAACAACCAGCTTGATGTTTGAATACATTCTTATGGTCCTAAAGCTATAAATTAATATTCCTCTACCAGAACACGCATAATTGTACTACTTTGTCCTTTTTTTTCTACTGTGTTATTACTTCTGCTCTGGAACTGCATCCATGCAGTCCTTCTACATGGGCCACAGTTGCAGAGATCAGCTGGGGAGTTCTCCTTTGGGGGCATAGCTGAAAACCAGCCTCATCCCAAGGCAGACACAGGGCCCCCAAGGACAAGATCACATTAGCAGAGCACCTGTGTAAACAACTGGAGAACCAGGCCACCTTCTTGCTGCATCCCAGAGCTCTGACCTTATCACTCTCTTCAGCACTTATAGAATTGCTCTTAAAAGCAATTTCAGAGGGATATAAAAGATCTTCCTTCAGCAAAGAAACTTGCATAAAAAGATATGAGAAAATTCCACTGGCATTTTGATTAACTTTAAGGAACAGAACTTGCTAACATAATGAAGCATGACACATCATCAGGACGCTGCATTTATCTGGAGAAGTGTCAAATACCAGAGTTTCATGAAGCATGAATAGTGTGCATTACAGAAAGAGAAAAATATTCAAGTTTTATTTCAACCTCAGCTACCAGCCCACCACCCCTAGGGTAGAGATACTTCCATATCCAAGATTGCATAGTTTAGAAAGCCACATAAAATATTATGGCATGAATAACAATGAAGGCATCAAACCCAGACTTCTTGTTGCTGGAAAGAGTAGGCAAATTCCATCCTTTCTACGATAACAATTTTCTTTCTTTAAGGATACCCTAAGAAAAATTATTTCCTCCTTTAAAATAAAATGGACAAGGAATAGCACAAAAATTGAACTACTTACATTATTAATTTGATTCAATTTTATAAGAGAAAGGTAGTTTCAGGGAATATTTTTCTAGTGATATGCTGAAAAATGTGTTTTTAATGGGATGTATACGCTTAAGTGTTCTGAGAGTTCAGGGTGATGATGTACAGCTGTGTCCTATTTCCCTCTGTGAAAATTACAACATCTATGAATTATGTTTATAACATCCCAAAGCCAGAGAGAGAGATCAGATCTGGCAGCATTAGGGTCTAATTTTAGAATGCACCCAGTTGTCTGATAATCATTTACACCAGAGATGCTACTATGCTTTCTTATGAACTGCAGCTTATTATTGGTAATATATTACAGAAAATAAACCCTGTCCTCATTTCTGCAGTGGCTTTTAAATGGCTAGAGCCATGAGAAAGGAGCCTCAGCTTCCAGAGAAACAGGGGAAATATTCTGTCTAATTCTAGGACTAAGATTCAGGTGAGGTCTTAACCCAGGTGATGGAAATCACCTCACAGTCTGGGCCAGTTGCTGGCCTGTTCTCCCCAGGAGGGTGCAGGGGCTGTGACCTTCACGGCCACTTTTGGGCCATCCTCCCCTTCCTTCAGTATCACTGGTTTGGAAACCTGCACATGGCTTTTTTTTTTTTTCCTTCTATGCAATATCATATTTAAAAATGATCTGGTTCCACACTTTTTTTTCTAGTCCCTTTTGACTATTTAGACATCACTATTTCTGATGAAAATGTCCTTTGCTGTCTTGAAGACTCTATATTTGGCCTTAGCAGCACCCCAAAATGATGCAATGAGCCATTTTAATGAGAGAAGTCTCTACCAAATAGGCAACAAAGCTGCTAATATCTCATTCTTAACATTGCCACAATATTCATCAGGGCTATGTAAAGATATGGAATTAATTATTTCAAAGAGGTTTCTCTTCTGGAATTTTCAAGTGTCTTCATCAAGGTTTGAGTAAAATATTCTTAGATCATTACCTGAATTTCATCTTCTTAAAAACAAAAATTATACAACTGGAATAATAATAAGCAAAATTAAAAGGAGAAAAAAACCCCAAGCACACAAAAACCAAATGATAACTGTATATAGAGCAGGTACTAAGACTCTTTTTCACCTGAAATAATTAGACCAATTTCATTCCTTTTGTACCTAATCTAAAACAAGTGGAAAGAAAACATAAACACCATCCTGAAATGCTGCAGAAGAATTACGAGGGTAGTGATACTTGATCACGGTGCCCAGTTATTTTCTACATATCAGTTCCTGCACAGTATGGTCTGCTTGAGAGGTGTGAAAGATCAACAGCTGTAAAAACAGAGCAATAGCTGCACTGAAGTTTTGCACCTGCATGCAGGCTCCTTCATCAACTGCATGAACTTTGTCCTTTAACTATAAGGCAAAGGGGCTTTTTAAGTGTCATGCTGCTGTTTCCTCAGTAAACAATGGGCATAATTAAAGCTATTAAGTATCCTTAAGGAAAAAGGGTGCCAGTATTAAGGTGGAAAAAATATGGCTTAGCTGGCTGGATTTGTAATTCTTCTACCAGAGATGATAAACCACTACCAAATTAAAAAAAAGAAAAAAAAAAGGTGGTAGTAAAGTTTTGTTATTGCATGGAAAATGGCTTAAAATACTCAGTTGTAAATGCATTTCATAGTGATGTGTTATGAATAAATCGGCTTTTGACAAGAAAAGTTTAGTTTAGCACAGCATAATGTTTCACTGGGCTGCACTGCACTTAGTAAACAGAACTACCTACAGACCTGAAATAATGTAGCTGGAGAAAAAACATGTGAGTTAGCAGAAACACTTTGAAACTGTGACTTAAAAACTGGAACTCTGTGATATAGTAATCACTTGCTATTCTCAAAGGAGACTAAGAAGTAGAAGAAAAAGAGGTGTAATTTATCATTCTCGGAGCATTCTTTTTTAGTAGAAAAATGATGCTGACTGGAAGAATTTAGTTTAGATTTTTCTTTTTTTTTCCAAAGCCATCAGCTATGTAAATGATACAGACCATATTGATAAATTATTAAAATGGAATGGAACAAACCCCAAAATAGAAAATCTGTGGCAACAGCTGTCCAAAACAGAATATCTTAATCTTTCATTTAGAAACCTCCAGCAGGTTGAGTGAGTTATTCCATGCTGTAGAAATGCCTTTGGGATGTGCTCCTACTGGCATTCTTGTACCACCTGCTTGGGAAGTACTGTGCCATGGGCCTTAGCATTTGCACAGACTTGTGTGAGAGGAAAATGTCAGCTTCCATCTGATGTCTCAGTTTGTAGCTACAAAAGCCCTGCCTGCACCAGCCGTGGTCGGGTTTACGGAGGCAAGATGCGCACACGCAGAGAGGGCTCTGTGGCTCCTATTTCAGGCAGGATGGAACCTGCATCCTGACTTTTCCACCTAGCAAAGCCATTCTGTGGTGAATGAACAGTAGATTTCATGCATGTGAAATGAGACTTATTCTGTACTAGCTACTAAATGGGGTTCCAGGAACATTGCCCCCTCAACTTCAGGCTTAAGGCTTTAAAAGCTTCCTATTAGAAACATTTTTTTCCCCCAAATCTATTCAGCTATTAGTATGTCTTCCTTTTAAAAATATTTCCCATGTCATAGCTGAAATTATTTATACAATGATAGACCTTATGTTCTCCTCCTGCTCTTTTTATAAACAATATTTTTACATCTCGGGGGAAGTGGTCTGAAAAAAGTTTTATGTACAATGTTTAGGCTGGGGAATGACTAGAGATAAGGTATCTGGAGAATAAAACTAACTGCACCCTACAGGTTATAGAATAACAATAATATATTTAAAAGTAAATGAAAAAGCAATGAAAATTGGAGAGGCCAACAGAACTGAAATTGGAACTTTAAACTTTAGGTTGAAAAAATGTGTACAACAATCCTGTATTGTGAAGGAACTACACTAAACTGTTATGGTGAATGCATTTCTTGGAAGCAGTTGGCTGGTCAAGTAAATAGTTTCCCATTTTGGTTTTTAACTTTGATTGAATAATCACTTGTTTAACACCAAATATCTTAAAAGTAAGGCCACCAAAGCTGGTATATACCAGTGCTTTACTGACATGGGACTGGTTCTTTCATCACAGGAAATGTTTTACCTATTGAACACTAACATTTGGTCTACTTACTCTTTGTTGCATCTGCACCATTCAGGGCAGCTACTGGTGTGTATCTCATGGTATTGAATGCTGTAGCCAATTGCATTTCTATCACAAAACAAAATTTACTTCCTTCTCAGAGCAGGAGGCAATAACAACTGAGAGATTAAGAATCAGTATTTTAACTGAATCAGTATTTCAGAAATCATACAATCTCTTTTGAGTACTTTTGACAGGATACAAAGTTCAATATTCAGGGAATGAATCAGGCACTCTTGTGAAAAATTAATGTTTGTTAAGTATGGAATCATAGAATCATTTAGGTTGGAAAAGACCTGTAAGGTCATTGAGTCCAACCATTAGTGTAACAGTGCCAAGTCCAGCACTAAACCATGTTCCCCAGTGCCACATCTACACCTCCTTTCGATACCTCCAAGGATGGGGACTCTACCACTTTCCTGGGCAGACTCTTCAGTGCTTGACAACCCTTTCAATGAAGCAATTTTCCATAAAGACTGACCTAAATCTCCCCTGGCACAACCTGAGGTGATTCACTCTTGTCGTGTTACTGGGAGACGAGACCAATCCCCACCTGACTCCAACCTCCTTTCAGGGGCTGTAGAGAACAATAAGGCTCCCTTTGAGCCTCTTTTTCTCCAGACTCAGCACCACCAGCTCCCTCAAGGTGCCCCTCACAGGATTTGTGCTCCAGACTCTTCCCCAGCTCCATTCCCCTCCTCTGGACCTGCATGTTGATCGTCACTTCAATGTTTTTCCTGTAGTGGGGAGCCCAGAATAAAACAAGGGATTCAAGGTGCTGCCTCACCAGTGCCCAGTAAAGGACAAATAAGCAAAGAATAAACACCAAAAGGGGAGGCCTGAACACCTCTGAATACTCCAGACATTAAAAAACCCCATACAATGAAACACAACAACTTCTCTTTTACCACAGTAAAAGACAGTTTCTAAGCTTGATACTTTATTGCAGAGAGAGCATGGTATCAGATCCATCCTAGTAAGTAATTACTTAATTTTTATGTTTTCTTGCTGTTCATTCCAATGCATTTATAGCAACTCAGTTAAACTGCATTCACTCCGAAAAATTAAGCCCTGGTGCTGCATTTCAACCTTAAGAATTTATTTCATTGCCAGATGCTAGAAGGACTCGGGAAATAAACACTTGAAAGTAGACAGAAGCTGTTTGTGCCTGGCTTACTTTATAGCGCTAAGAGTTTCTTTTTGCACATACCATAGGCCTGTGAATCCCATATTCCAAGATTACCAGAAATAATTTCCAAGTACCTGAGTATTTTTCTAAGATTCTGGTTACTTCTATGTAGCTGGCAGCTCTGGCTTACTGCATTTAAGAAATAAACAAAGCCGTTTTAAACAACATCATTTTAAAGACAAATCACCTTTCTGAATCTCCAAAGAAGCAATCTCACTCAGACACAGGAAGATCTATTGTCCTCTCATCCCTAGGCACAACTCCCATTAAAGCAGATCAAGAAGGGAATACATTTTCTCGTATTTGGATTTTTAAAACTATTTTAAATAAGACCCGTGAAGAACATTAAGGCTGTTCTAATGGACAAGCCATTAAAAAAGAGAGCAAAGCACATACATTTTATTGAGCAGGGACAGCAATATGTGACACACAGGTTGCTACACTAGCACAACCCCATTTTACTGGCTTCAGTGTATCACCCTTGTCTAACAACACTGAGGTAAAAAACAAAAATCAGGAAAAATAAAAAAAAAAAACAAAAACAAACAGGATGTTAGACTCTGCCCACAGCAGAAGACCAGCAGTGGCACTCATTGTGGGATCTCTCCAGTCAACTAGAAAAATCATGGAAAGCAATAAGAGACACCGAAGTGTCAGGAGCAACATCCCATTCTCCTTGTAGATAACTTTTATTTGAAGCCCACTAACCTGTTTCTGCCTCAGAATCCATAACAGAGAAATTTTAACTTCAGTGATATGGTAAACATGAATATTGGGCTAATAAAGAAATTTTTCTCCTTCCACCATAGAAGCCACAGATGTTACTTTGTGTTTTTATATGCAACACCCTCACAATCAGCTTCAGACAGAATTGGAACAGGTGGAAACTTCAAAAATGTATGACCACCAATTTATACCCCAGGAAATGTTGACTTAATTTAGAAACATTCAGTGGAAATAAGATAATGTCACCTCAGCTTTTCTCACTTTTTAATGTGCTCCTGGAACAACCAGCAGTGAAAATACATGCATAACATACAAATATATCCTACACACCCTATGTAATCTCTCTGCACTGTTTCTTCAAGGAGTTGAACAAAGACCATTCAGTATTTTAAGCCTGACAGATATTCTCAGCACCCCAGAGTAACTGCCCTCCATGTGCTCCATTTGTTTTGGAGTGGAGCCAGATAAAACACTCAAAACTTAAGTTCATTTTCTACCCCCAAATGCTTCTGTATTCTTTTATACTGTTATAAAGAAGAAAACACATTGTGTAGTGTCCTATTAATACTATGGGTTCATTGTTCACAGGCAGATTGAAAGCTGTCTGGGAATGAATCAAAATAAAGATTTTTTACCAAGTCACCGAAATCTAAACATTTTTTGTTACAACTTTATACTTGACATATGAGAGCATTTATTTTATATAATATCAGTGTTAAAGCTCTTTTATCCTTTCCTTCTGTTACCCCATTTTAGAAGGGGCAACAAAGCCCAGAGTGTTCTGACTTTTAACCAGTTTCCTTTGTGTTTATAATATTTCATGCCATACCTTTTGTGTCTGAATATGCTGTTCAGAAGGAAAATTATGTCCCATCTTACTGATACTTCTGTCCTTTGGCTCAACCAGTTAAATATTGTCTTCTCTGCTGGATTCACTCAACTCCTTAACCAAACTAGGAGCAGTTTGTTACAAGCTCCAAAGGAGGCAAAGGGCTGAGCTGTAACCAGGCCAAGAACTTCTCCAGTTCCAATCTGTTGTCTGAAAACCCTCTCAGGAGCAGAGTGACACAGGGAGCATCAATGCAGATGAGCTTGGAACAGGATCACACCATTAGCACATAAATAGCAAGTGGCTTTTCCCAGACTCATTGATCAAGGAACAAAGAAACTTGTGGATACAAGGAGTCTCAGGCATACCTTTTCCACCCCATGTAATCTGACTTCAAGCCAAGCACTTTATGCCCTAATTATGACAGTATGAGCAAGCCTTCTTCAAGTTCTCCCTGCTAGGTGGCCTGGCTGCACCAATGATCTCCCCTTGAGCTTTCAAGGTTCTCCTTGAGGCAGAGAGATCTTTACCAGCACCAAAACTATGGTAAGCAACCAGTATGATTAGTAACCTTGTATTTTAGTGCACTGTGATTTTGTCTTTGTCTAATTTGGATTTTTGTCTTGTTCAAATGATTGCGCAACACAGTAATAGTAATATCACCACTGAACTTTGTTAAGCCTTGCTTTAACAACATATTTCAATTTAAAAAAGCTTGTGACACTGTAGCTTAACTGCTTAGAAGATTTACATATAACGACAGTTTGTTATTTCTTAGGTGAAATGTATTTAGTTTAGCCATTTATAAAAAGAAAAGTCACAAAAAGTATTATTTCCCCAGAACTAGATAGCAAGAAGGAAAACAGTTTCCTTCCTAACCATTTCCACGGCTGCTTCTTTACAAATCCTGTGCTAGAAAACAGCCCTCTTTCTCCAACTACAGCAATAACAACAATCATTTTACATGAGAATTTTCTTCTCTATGACCCACTAACAGGGCAGATTTATCTCCCTATCTTCTGACTCTCTACTTCTGTATTGTGATGTACAAATACATCAAAATATTACTTATATTGATCAAAGCCATTCCTGTTTTACTCCCAATTCAGCACAGCAGTGAGATTAGTAGCTATTCCCATGTTACCACTCAACAAGTATACAGAAAAAAATGATTTTCAATTTCTAATGCCAATAGTGACGTTTTTTGTCCATTCTCCAGTCCAGTCAGTGGTTGGTATGTAGGAGTGTGTGTACTTGCTGTAGACTCTGAAGTGCAAAGGACTTGTCATAACTTATTGCCAGGGCCTCACAGTGCTAACCTGATTTTGCAGTAACTCTGTGGCCTAAGTTGTTTTGGTAAAACTCTCCCCTAGGATATTAGAATATGAGCAACTGTACCATTTGGTACAATTCTTTATCTGAATCAGTCCTATTAGCATATCATAAAATATTCCCCTACTTTATCACATGCATTATTTTCTCCATTGCATTGAAGAAAAGAGTATCTACATATGAACAGTAAAATTAGGGACCTGAGGTTTGTTTAGGATTCCTTCTGGTTTCTTCTGCGCTCTTTGTCTTTTTCTGTGCTGTTTGTCTTTTCTTTTTCTCCTAGGATATGGAGCAGAAAAGACAGGCAAGAGATTGAAATGAGAATGGATTGCAATAAGTAAAATATTAGCCTCATGTATAATTGGAGATTACTGGCTTTTCTGCAGTGCTGATGCCTTTTTCAGATAAAAACAGTAGAATTTTAATACCCAATCATATAGCTGAAAAGATATTATTTATAAATATGCCTAAACTGCTTTGAAATTTAACATATATACTTTTGCCTCCTAAGTGATTTAAGGGTTTTGAAAAACTCCTAATAGATATTTGGTATAATAAGGACAAATGCAGGTTAGTTGAAGTCCCCTCATTGCTTGAACTCAGGCACGATTTATTTTTATAGATATACAAACAGAACATTGTGCTGCTCTCACAACTCCTGTTGACAAGAACCAACTTCTCTTAATATTGCTTACATATTTCTCAAAAATGCTCCAGTGGCTTCAACATGGAGGCTTTCACTGTTACAGAATCATTGTGAAGAAATACACGTTTAACTGATCAAACCACAAACCTTTCTGTGTTAGGGCAATCCATAAGAAATCATTTTCATCACCCTTGGTCATACAGAAGAATGCAAGAAAGCTGGTGACACAGGACTTGGTGCTATTGCCTACTGCCATTGAAACAGTGGCTGTTTTGGTAATGTGCTGAAGATTTTGCCTTTGTGTTCCATAAGTTGCCTTTAACAGCAGGATTTACAAAGTCAAAACACATTCCAAAGAATTGGCCATTTTCCATGGGTGGGGAAGGTCTCAGCTTCAGCAGTGACCCTGTTCCCAGCACAGGGGGGCAGAGCCACTCTGCCTTCACCAGAAGAAACAAATTACACACCACCTTGCCTAGTACTGCTACCTAATACAAATATCCAGAAACTCATTATTCAAACCGTATTAACCATACGTGTTTTCCTCTCCTTTGCATTATATGCACTGTGCTAAACTGAATCCATTTCTTTTTATAGCGTGTAGTTCCATTCTTCAGCTTGAGTTCTCTGACAATTTTTTGTTTTATGCAATATGATCCCTCCCAGTCAAGAGAGCTTCAGCCTTTTCTAAAGAGAGTAAAATTCTAGGTACTTTCATAAATAGAAATATTTCAATTATTCTTTGATTCTTTTGCACCTCTATAACATTCATTTAGAGGACCATCTCCATATAAAAACATATCATTTGGCAACCTTGATGAGACTTTTCTTCTGTTTATGTGAAATATGCAGCTATTTCACCTATGTATTTTAACCCAGACTCTACATTCTTTACCATCATTCTTTGGTTCACAAGCTTAAAAAAAACCCTCTTTAGATCTATTTCCCTGCTGTCATATTTTCCTTTAGATATATGCTGAAGAAAGCTTCTTTTTGTGAATTGAAAAATGTCATTGCGTGCTTTGTACTGTCTAATTTTTTATCTTATTAATAGCAATAGTATAATGCATTTGAACACCACAATATTTTCATAAGATTCATTGGGGGTCTACCTTTTTCCAGCACTACTCTAATGTTCAGATAATGAAGCGTGGGGGCTGAAATAGATAGCCTGCTGACCACCTGAACCCAGAAAGATTAAAATGTATGATTCAAAGCTGTTTGAGGGCTATACCTTCTGGAAGAAAGATTCCTGTAGTGCTCTATCATTAACATCTAGACACTTCATACTGAAAAACCCTGATGAAAGTAGGAATTCAATTGCTGCACATAGCCAAAAATACACATTCAGGCAAAATGCTGGGGACAGGAAAAAGGGTTATTGAGATTCGCTTATACTATCAATTAAGCTATTTGAAGACATTTCTTTTTCTTCTGTAAAGATTAAACATTTAGGTAGCTCAAAAATGAACAAATAACTGAAGCAAAATACCACCTCCAGTATTCTTATGAAAGAGGCAGAAAATGGCACCAACAAATATCAAACAAGAGAATAAATGCAATATGCTGATAATAACACTTCCTATGAAATTTTAACCTCCAGAAATCCAGAGTCAAGAAAAAAGAATAATTAATGAATTGGAATATAAGCAGTAGTAAGATCAACTACAGCAAATACATTGTTATCAGAAATTATTTTTTGCAAACATACTGGTGATAGACAGAGAACTGCAGGGGATTTTCAAAATTTCAAATTGCAGGTTTTATGAGAGCTATGAAGTAGGTGGAAAACACAAAAGATTCAACAACAGTAATTTTCATCAAAATTGGCTTTAATAATGAAAGTTGTCAAAAACCTTAAATGAAAATGTTGTACATGTCTAATTACTCTGGAACAGCTGTAGTCAATGACTTTGGAGGCAATACCTTGTCTTTGGTTTTTTTCAAGACTCCTAGAAGTTAAAGACTTTGTCCTGTATCATAGCCTATGATGATAAGTAGCCTATGACCATAGGTACTTTCTATAGACTGTCAGAAGAGATCCCCTCTGTCTTCCAACAGTCAAAGCCAAAAAACTCCTGGCTCTTTGTCAGGTGGCTTATTGAGTTCACTGAGGTTGAGGCTTTACTGAATTTTCAAAATAAAATTTACAGACAGCTGAACAAGAGCTGTCTACCTGTACTACTTCAAACGACATATTTGATTATCAAAACACAACAACATTAATAAATGCTATTTTATTCTGAATGTAACTGCCCTTTGTTATCTTAAATATGCTTTGTATCTCCTTGTCTTCTCACATCAAACACACAATGTGATTGCAATGTGCAATCTTTCTGGCTTACTTCCTCAATGTTACGTCCAGATGTAGTGCACAAACTCTCTGATGAGGACCATTTATTGTACCTGAGAGCCCTGAGAATTTGCTTCTGTATGGAATATTGCTGCCAAGTCAGAGTCATCTGCACTTCAGAAGAATATAAAGTGGTAAAAATCAAATTCTGTTTGACACCTTGATCATGCCTTGAGGCTACAAATCTGATGGTTTTTGATTAGTGAAAAACATTGTGGTTGTGAGAACAGGTGGAATATGACAATTCAAGATGTTCCTAAAATGTAGTAAAAGATAAATAGACTTCAGTGTCTTTGACAGGTACTTCTAAGAGACAACTATAACCACTTCAGTCTCAAAGGTTTTTCGGCCATGAATGAAACTTTTGGTAATACATAGGCATTGTGACAAATTGTCAGCTCTCCTGCCTTGTTTTTAGGCACACTGGAGTTTAACCTACCCTCTCTGCTCTCCAGGCTATTGGGATACTTCTTTAGGAGTTTCAAAGTTGGATGGGTTGCTATTTATCTTGCTGTGAAGTAGAGTTTTCTCACATAGCAAATCATCTTACAAGGTGTTAACATTTCCCATTCCCACTCATCAAAACACTTACCACGAAACAGATGCACCACAGACGAATCAAGTTTGAGCTCATAGTTTAGTTATCAGGCTTCACTTTCAACAGATCTGTGTAGATCTGTGTAGACACAATTTAGAAAAGAAGGTAAAGCTGAGCAGACCAAGGAGCAGCAATCTGCTGTCCTCGAAGTGCAGCTTAAGTAAAGTTTACTTCCTCTCCTGTATACTGAAACTATATGGTATTTTGCCCTGGCCAATCAAAAGGAGAGGGTATCAAGATTTGCTCTATTTTTACCAGCTATTCATGGCCCCATGAGTTATTCCCTCCTACAGCATCACTGCAGAATTTAAATGTCCTGTACGTAGGAGAGTTTTCACTCCTTCTGTGCCCTTCATCGGAGTAGGAACTCTCTATTACGTGCAGAGCCACCAAAGAAAGACAGTGCTAAAAGATGGGGAGGAAATGCAAACAGTACAAAAGCACACAGTTGGATAGGTTTTCTAGGCAAAAAATGTGCTTATGGGTGAAAGAAAATCAAAGGTAGCATCCAAGTTTGGTACCACTATCTAATACTCTCCTATTTGTAATAATTCATCTTAAAATTTGATTTGCTGTAGCTGAACTATGGTGGCTTCTTTTGAAGTATTTGTCCTGTTAATCCTCATAAACTTTTAACAGTCCAAAACAGTCATCGTTGCCAGGTACATTAGTATGTTATTACCAGCATGAATTCTTTCAGTTGTGAGTCCTCCAGGAATTTTAGCAAAAAATGTTTGCCAAGCAAAGATCACAAATTGAAGCACCTGCTTTACACTAATAAATTCACTAGGAATGTCTTTCTTCAGAGCATAATGAGTAGTCATGAGCTTTTATCACTATGAGACTAAAGAGAACTAATTTGACAGTTCTACCTTCAGTCCTCTTCACACTTATTTTATATCAAAATAACTCCTCTGACTTCACTGAGATTGCTTCTGCTTTGTACCAGGTTTCAAAACTAATCATATCCAAATTCTTTTATTACAACAATGTCCTCACTTTTCTTACACATTTTAGAAAATCCTGAAGGAACAGTGACTGGGACCACCCAAGGTTTGTGTGTACTACTCTGAACAGAAAAGCTAAGTTATACACTGTGCAAACTCCCTTGACGACTTGACAAGAAGGGTTACAATTTAGGGCTGCTTTTTGGAAGATGTCTCTTTAACTTAAGGCCTTTCATTAGTACCAAGCAATTCTTTAATCAGTGCCTTCTGTTCTCTCATGTAAGTAAGGAACTCACCCAAGGAGCTGTTGAGGACAACAACAGTCAGATTTTGCCAGCTCTGCAGTTACATGCCTGCATAATTTCTCTGAATTGCTGCTTTGTACATATGCACCGGAAGAGAAAAAATATGTACCTGTAGGAGGTACTGTGGCCAATGCCATACCCAAAATATACCCAGGCACCCCAAGTGCCAGCAGAAGGAAAGGGAACTTTTCAGACTATATTCAGGGCTGCATACAAGAGCTTGCTAACCACATTCATTCTTGATTAGTACATGGGTAGGGTATTGTTGATATTAATCAACCTGTAACAGGGCTGGATATTAATGCTGAAGCATTTAATGTAAACATTAAAGGAAAAGGCTTACCTGGGAACTCTTTGTGCAAAAACCCATGTTGAGAAACAGACTAAAGTCCCCACAAATGAGAGAGCACATGGATGCATCTGTGCCTGTCCATGACATGGGGGCTCCCAAAGGAGTTTCACTGCCATCACCTTATGGATTCTTGCAGGTGCTGTTGCAAATTTCCTTCATTTAAAAAGAAGATGTGCTTTTTTTTTTTTTTTTGCAGGCAAATCCTCACTCTGTCTCTTCATATCAAATTATACCAAGCATTTAGGCCTAACACATAATATGGATGAAATCAGGAGAAAACCCCATAATTTGCCTAGCTTTTGTGGGGGCTGCTTACAATAATTTCAGGCCTAACATAATTTGATAACTATTTTCTTTCCACTGCTTCGTGAAAAGACTCTCAAACAAAGCAGAGCTGGTGAAATTTCTTGTCTACAATCATTTCAGATAAATCAAATAAATTACATGGCCAAAAGGTTACACAAATTATTTAAACATGTGAGTTAAGTCTTATGGGACCCATAAACATTTCTCAATGATGAAACATAACAATAAGAGTTTTCTTTGTGGAGGTTATGCTGAGGTTCTCTTGGCTTCTTTATATATGAAACCATAAAAAGTGATTCCTGGGGTATATATATTAAATTAGGTTCCCTCCATTCCTTACTCATAGATAATATTTCACTAAAATCTGATAGCATTTTAGGTATAAACATTACAATATTCTCCATACAGGGATATGTTGAATGCTTACTAAAGCACTGAAAAAAAAATAGTATCTGGTTATTTCACACACACACACAAACACACACACATACAAAAAAAAAAAAAAAAAAAAAAAAAAAAAAAAAAAAA
>VZRH01004535.1:100434-119544 GCA_013397555.1 Urocynchramus pylzowi
CACCCTCACCAAAAAAACACAACAAAAAAAAAAAAAAAAAAAAAAAAAAAAAAAAAACAAAAAAAAAAACAAAGAGATACAGATCATAATTTCTTTAAAACATGATCTGTCTATTTTTAGTGTCTGGGTGGTGTGCAACACAAAAGGATTGTTAAACAGTAAAATACAATGGGAAATTTAAAAATTACAATTTAATATGTTGCAGCACAGTTTGTTTATATTTCTATTCCTGGTTTACAAAGATCCCAGTCCCCCTGTTCTTATTGCTATTTCAAAGTTCCCAAGCATGGCATCACTTCCCTTTGTAGATGCAGTTTCCTCAGTAAGTACAAGCTAACAACCATCAAACACATGATGAGCAAATAGATTAAAACCACCTTTCCCTTCCTTCCAGACTAAATACTTCTGTGGCTTATGAAATAAGATTGACAGCACCAAAACATTAAAAATATCCTGCAACATCTAAACATTGGATTTGGGTGCACAATAGGTATACAGAGAAATAGTGGTGAATGTTCAGATTATTACTTCCCAGAACCTGATCTTCCATCTTTGAAGAAAATTAGAATTAAATCACCACAATTCTTGCAGAAAATGTCTGTCTTGTAAGGTCTTTATACAGGGTTAGTTGTTTTGTAGTCTTTGTAAGGGGTGATGAGATTTGTATCTGCAGCCACTCTCAACATACATACCCAGAGGTTTTTATTTCAAAGCATAGAGTTGATCACTTGCTCAGGAAAACGTTACTACAGATTTCACTATGTAAATGTTACAGTATCAATTATTTATGGAAGGAAATATTGAGAATGAATAGCAAAACACAAACAACCATGGAAAGATGCATAGATTCAACAATGCTGATAGACTTTTTCTTGTTGTCTTGGACAAAAATTGCAAATAGAAAATAGTCACAAAATTACGGATTTAAAACCACTAAAATTCAAGCCCTAGTAAATGAAACTATTTTTTCTTGTCATCCCTCAGGACCACAATGTTATTACATAAGGGAAACAGAGGAATAAGACATATTGTTTCTACAACTAATTCTCAGAAACTATTTATGTATTTTATAAAAATCAGATCACCCAGGGGTTGTTTATCTCTGGATGGTATTGTTAAATTTATTCACTCTAAATATATGTTTCCAATATTCCTTCTTTGAAGAGAATGCAACATCTCAGAAAAAAAAAAAAAACAAAACCGTTTGACAAAAATGTCAGCTATTTTGTGTCATCCTGTTGATAATTTGCCACTTTTACTGTTGCACTTTCACACACAAGAACAAAGGGATTATTTCAATTGTTTATTTCTTGTCTAATGCTAAATAATCTTATGTGAAAGAAAGAAAACTTTCAGAAGGGTAAAATGTAGGAGGAGCAATACTGTCATTAAATAATTTGGAAGTATTATATGTAAAGGTCATTTATCAGCAGAACATGTGCAGTAAAGCTGTATAGTAGTTTGAATTGGCTTGTTATGTCGGGTTTTTTTTACTATTTCATTGCCTATAAGATTCTAAAAAGGAACTATTAGCTTCATCTAGCTCATGTGCTATTTAAAACATTCAATGTTGCTGTAGTTAATGCACACTCCTTTTCAGGCAGCTATGCCAGACTTTTATATGTTCTGCTCATCAACACATTAAAATCCACACCTTGGATTATCTTTCAGACAGCAATTTGCTGAGCAGATACTACCATTAAATTTCTTTGAAAGATCATTAAATAGAGAAAGCATCAAAAAAAACCCCACCTAGTATTTAAAATATACAGAGCTTTTTGGTTCAAATCTAGAACTAAATCCTATTCCTCAAATCTTATTGCCAAAATCTGGCTCAGAAGCATGAAAATATTTCTTTTGGATTAGAGATATTTTGTGTCTGGTTCCTTAATATGGCTACGACCCTACAGATCCTAATAACAAAGTGTGCCTGATTTTTAGATCCGGGTGAGCTCATTTCTAATTTCCCTGTAGTTGCAAAACAAGAGTTTGTGTTGGTTGCTGCTCTCTGACTCCTTGAAGCCCTTCACCTCATGAACCTACAACAATCATCCTTCACATAATTCTCATTTTTGGAACAAGCAATCTACCAGTCAAAAAGACCCCACCCTGGGATCAGTGTAGGGGTTCAGTGAGAGAAGAGTTTTTTCCCATTCATCCACATGGCAGCAATCCTGGCTTGATTTTACCCTACATCTTAAATTCTGACCATAGAGGTATAACAATGCCTGAAAAAAACCAGACACACCCACAGGTGGCTCTGTCTGGTTTTCCTGGGGGAGAGTTGCAGCAGGGAGGTTACTGCTTTGTTTGTTTGTCATTTATTTTGCCACCATTTTGTTTGGTTTGTCAAGCCTTGATTCTAGACAAGTGTTTCACATTCAGATGGGGACCTCGCACTTATTTGATGGCAAGCACAACTATTGTAAATATAATCAATCTTAACCTAAACATACCTGTAAAATTTCCTTGTTAACATTTGTGTAAATAGATTCAGCTCAGTTTATAATCTCCAACAAAATCTGTCTGTAGTCAGCGGAGATGTAGGATTTCCAAGTAGATTTTCTCTTTGCTTCTTACTTGGGAGGTTGCTTCACCCAACCTTTGTCCATCCTGCCTTTGGCTTTCCAGCTGTGGTAGTAATTTTTCTGACACTCTTTGCAAACAATGCTGGGATGAACTGTTCCACTCATATTTGAACAATGAGCATGAAAAAGATATTTTTATTTTCACCAAGCTGGCTATTTTATGAGTGCTGGTGACAACCTCCAAAGAGCTTAGATCCAGCTGTCAATCTCCCCAACTATCTTGTCCTTAGGTCCACTCATTAGTGGAAAAGCAGCATGTGAGTGCTGATATTTTTCCATAGCTAACATCCTCAAAAACAATGAAAGCTGATGAATTTACTATGTTGTTAAACTAATATATTTAATGAGTTGAATACTATGTTTTACTTAAACCAGCTATTTACCAGTTATGGCAATAGAGTTTTACTGAACACTGAAAATGTGTACAATAAAAGGCAAGAACAAAGAAACAAATCATACAGGGGTTTTAGCAAAGAGGTCTCCAGAGGCAGCACAAAGGAGCCACAATCACCCTCAGGAGCTCAACTTTTATGGATACATGCTCTATGGTGCATGCATACCTTCCATGGGAAACAAAAAAGCCTGGAAAAATTATTCTGGAGACAACCAATACAGCTAAATACATTTTTGAACAATGTTTGCTTCTTATTGTCAAAATGTTTATGACCATGTATCTCAGAAGCTAAAAATATTCCTGTTGCTTGAGAAATGCACTTGGGGGAAAGGCAGGATGGAAGCCAAGCATGCTGCTTCCTTGAAGAATTTGACCCAGCGGATTTCCAGCTTTTTAAAAACAACTATTTTGGCTTGCCAGATTTCACATGGAATCCAACCTGCTGACTGCAAGTGATACTACACTGGGTCAGTACTTGGTATTCAATATCTTGGTGTGCAGAGGGAAAACTCTGCCACAGTCTGCCAAATAAGGGAAGCTTATTGCCCCAGCAGGAAGAAACTGCTCCAGTGTATCATTGCCATGAGGTGATGATAATGGTTTTCCCATGGAATCAAGAACTCTCTGATAGCAGCATAAAATGAAACCAGCTTAAAACACAAATTGTCCTGTGGTTCACTTGGTTTCCTGATGACACAGGCATCCCTGTGCCACAAAAAAAAAAAAAAAAAAATCTGTCTGTACATACACTGAAAACCCTTCTATTTGTTTAGCTATGGACAAATTATTTTTCTGTGGGCAGATTTTGAATATAAATTGAGGTCCAGATCTGGCATTCTTTGATGTAAGTAATCAGCACTGAGGCACTGAGGCCAATTGCAGTTTCCTAGTAGGACTAAAAGAGCAGTACAAAACCAACATCCTTAGCATCTGAAAGCTTTACCTTTACAAAGAAGAAATTGATAGTGACAAGCTATCACAGCTTGAGGAGCACCACAAAGGAAAATGGGAGAGGAATGTCTATGCACTTCTCCTGAAGTCAGAGAGCTGATATCACTCTGCATCCAATGCTTATATTGCCTTTAAATCCATACTGTGCCTAACCCTACACTAGTCCTGCCATCAATAGAAAAAGAATTCCAGAATGGATAGAACAGCAGTTTTATTGTTCTATTATACATCTTCATACATGGGTAGAGAGAGCATGACACATAATCAAAGTATAGCTGGGGCTGGAAGGGACCTCTTGAAAAATCAGCTAGTTCAAACCCCTGCTAAAGCAAGGTCAGCTTGGGATTTTTCATGGTTGTAGGGTTTTTTGTGTGGTTTTCCTTTTTTATTATAAACAAGTAATTCAGGATACTTTCATGAGAAAATAATTAAATACCTGAGTGTAGATTCTGCAAGGATGGTATTGGAAGCTTGAGAAGAGAGGGTAAAACCTGACAGCCTCATCTGTATTATCCAGCAAAGAAGTGCTCATCAAGAGTGACCCAACCTACCACTGGAACAAACCTGGATTCCTTCAAGAGCTGTTCTAGAATGAACTGGTTGGTGTCTGTGGAGCAGGAAAAGTGGGCTCAAAATCCAGGGGTGATGACAGAGGTCTGTGATTTTACCCCACAGACTAGTGGGGATGCACGACAGAGCCCTGCTAATGCACCAGCACCCACCTTCCTGTGCATAAAGGGCTTTTCTCACTCTGACTGAGCTCTGTGCGAGCTTGATGCTTCCTGAGCATTTGTTACCCTCCATGTGTGCTCACACAAGATGCCAGGGGCCTCAGTGCCAGAACAAGTGTCTTGCTTGCTCTTCTGTCACCACAGCTTTGCCTTCACACTCCTGACTGAAATAGCTGTGCTGGCAGAATCCAGGGTGGATCTGTGCTTAGTTCCTGGAAACAAAGGAAAAGCACTTAAGGGAAAAGAATGTTTGAATAAATTTGAAACGTGCTGAAGACTGAAATACAGGATAAAATTTAGATCTCTATTGTTGTTACATAGCTTGACATCTGAATTCTTGCTATTCTATTCAGGTTCAAAATCCCCCACCTCATTGTGATCACTGAGTGCTTGTTGGCACAGGTTGAGATTCTCAAAGGACTGTAAGGGTGGATGAATTTCAGTGAGATTTGGGCAGCTGATTCTCCCACAGTACCTTGATAATGCCAGTACACAATATAAGTTTTCATTATGTTTTAATTAGCTCCTATCTTATTCTGATTTTTTTTTTTTTTTTTTTAAAGTAGTAAGGGTTCAAACACCAGAAATCAGTCCATGGTGCTGAAAAATTAATTGTTGATGTTAGGTCCTTTTCTAAGATTAACAATTGCATCAGCAAACACACAAGCACACACAGGACATACTGCTCTTATGAAAATCACAGTCCATCTGAGGGTAAGGGGAGATAGTATTAAATAAACAGAGAGGGCCACTTTGAACAATATGTCCCCAGACTGAAATGCAGGACTAACTTTGAAAAAAAAAAATCACAGATGGCAAGGCTCAGGCTAAAGAAAATCTAGTTATAGCAGAGGAGGAAAACATATGTTCCAGATATATCCTATAAATAGACTAGGTACTCTTATGGGATATATCAGCATTCAAAACAGCAGCAAAAGAAAAGGCCAGAATAAATGTGCAGGTTTTGGGGGTTTTTTTGAGTCCCATCAGTCTCCTGCATGCATCTAGTGGCATTACAGAAGAGGGTTGTTTTTTTTTTTATTTCATCATACGTTTTAAAATCTAGTGTTTGATTCAAAATAAAGCTAATTTGCATTGGCACAGTGACTTAACTCACTGGTGTATTATTACTGTGTAAGCAGGTGTACCAGCAACTGCAAATAAATGCTTGCTGATGGAATCCCAGCAGGGTTTCTGATGAGTTTTCATTTTGTTGAACCTCACCCAGGAAATTATTGTGTAAAAAGCTTTGCTCTTAGTTCTTTGCCTGAAACATTATTTAGCTACACCTGGCCAAATTCATGGCAATTATAGTAACTGCCCATAGAGGACACAGGAAAAATCCCATCCCTTTTTAAATAATTGCCTCAAAACCCATGTATGAGGAGTGAAAATATCCCCCTCAGATTAATATGCACAATGAGACTTCTTACTCAAGTGCTGTTCACTCTATAACCTACATAGAGAAAGAAAATGAAACTTTTAAGGTGGAATCTAGGATACTCACCACTGGAATATTCTAAGTGAAAGAGTTTTAGAGTGAAATACGTCATTCAAAGCATAAGTATTTCTTATTATAATGGTTTTGGCAAGACATTTGATTATGTTGTTAGAGTTCATTTTCATTTTATTATTTGGGCTGAGAGCATATCTGATTATTTTGGTCTTTGAGGCTTATTCGATTCAATTCAGAATACCTAAGAAAGTCTGCAATGGGCACTGCATGTCCCACATTCTACAGCCTCCCATGAAGGAGTTATTTAGGTCAATCTTTCATACCTACAGTAAAAAGAAAGAAAAAAGTTTTCAGTAAAAGGCTGAAGAGTAGCTATTGATGCTTTCATGTAGATCCTCAAGATTAAACACCAAAAGAACATACAAAATCCACTGCTACATAAAAATTTGCAAGTCACATTCAAATATTACCAGGGTGATTATTTGAAAGCCAACAAACAAGATTAAAATACATATTTCCCTTTCCTACACTAGCAAGTGACCATTTACCAAAGAGTGGGGATTGAAATGAGTTTTCCTATTGATTGCCATGAATGTTTATGAATTCTTCTAGGTGATAACTACAAAAATTACCATCCAATGTGAAAAAATTGATAAATTTCCTTAAAAAAGACTGCTATGAAAGGCTCTGTAGGGGAACTACACCTATATTTGTGAAGCATACTGACCTACATTTTTTAAATCCCACTCTAAAAAAATTCTATGCACTCAAGGCAATATGAATTTTTTTCCAGCTTAAAGCTAAATTTACCTTCCTGCTTAATTCCAAAACGACATTCAATTGCACAAAATTACTTACCAGTGATGTGAACATCACTGGGCAGAGTTCCTGCAGCATCAGGAAGGGACCAACCTAACCACTGCACCAGCATTAGGTGTCACCTGCCAGCAGCTGGGGGAACTGGTGCCTTGGTATGATTTATAAGGGCACCATTCTGAGCTCCATTTAATTCAGCACATCAGATCAAACAAAAAAATATCAAACATTCATGCCCTCAACAGTCTCTGCTTCTCAGCTCAGCTTTTAGCACTTACAGCTTTCAATACCATGGCAAGATCTGCAGAATCATCTCGCCCTGCTGAGAAACCCTGATTTGGAAGGACAACCTACCTGAATCAGAGACCATTACAGATGGTCAAGCTTCTGGATATCACTTCAAGATGCTTCTCAGCTGTGGAAATACTTATGCATGGCCAAAGGAAGAGAGGGAGGATGGCACAGCCACTTCAATATCTACATACAGACTCAACTCCTTTTAAAATCTGTATGGAATATTTTGAGGCGGTTCCTATGTGTATAAAAAGTCACCATTTGCTTTGGAAACATAAATATCTCATGCCATTTGACTTCTTTTTCATGCTTTATCAGTAACTTTCCTTTCCTTTTAAGTAAGAAGCAGTGTATGAATCAGCGTATAGAGCACAAGGTGTTTTTAGGAGGCCATTATGGTGGGTACTACCTTTTCTAGGATGTGAATTGGAGATTTTTACTTCGCAGTGCCACCACTCATTTGGGGAATAGTGCTGTAGGTGCCATCATACAGGTGCTTTGGAAGGGCCTCTCCTGGGAGTCAGCTGTGATTTCAGCCTCTCATCTCTCTGAAAAGTACCTGCTTCTGTTTCTCAGCTCCTGCTGACCTCAGCACTCAGCTAAATGCCCTGTTCCCTGCAGGGGCTAAAATCCTATTTTCCCCAGAAAAAACAGGCTCCTAATATGTTCTGGTTGCTGACTTGGCTCTGTGGGAAGTTATCTCCCAGCTCTGTAATCCCACTCATCTGCAAGCAGAGCAGGGGCAGGAACTGCTACCTCTCCTGCAAGCATAATTTCTGTCTATTTACAGAGCTGTGATTCACAAATCATGAGAACTCCAGATTTAGCAGAGCAAATTATAGAAAAGCAGAAGTCCTGCTTCTTCTTCCCACTTGGCCTCAGGTCTCAAGAGAAGCCTGAACCTCAGCAAAAGCAAAAACCCACCAACTCACCAGAAGCCATGTGCAGACTGGGGAAACCTTCTTTAGAAGAAAATTTGATTGTCTGAGGGGGAGGGTTGTGTATGGTTTTGCTTTTTTTAAGTAGGTTTGGATTTTAAATTTAATTAGTAAAGTAATGAGAAAGCAAGCATGTGAAACATACAATTCATTTAAGAAGAAACATGTAAACAGAATTTTTATCAGGCCATCCCAGAGGAGATGTGATTGTTACCTGGACAAAAATGCTTTATCTCCCTTACTGAGATCTGCACGATAGACTGACTGGCAGAGCTATTAATTGATTCTTTGTATTTCTGATCTCACTAGGGCCAGCAAGCATTCCTAATGGTTTCTAATTCCTCATCATGACATCCATTATGTTCACCTCTGAGATGTCTAAATGAATTCCGTGTATAATGGCAATGTTATGTAAAATGCAACATGACAGGAATACTTAGAATTGTTCAAAGCTGTGCTGTGGAAACCAACCTTATTTGTGCTAGCCTTCCAATATGGGATTTGCATGTTTTGGTTTTCTACAGGCACATTGAGAGACTCGACTATGTAAGGGTTTAGACATTGCAGGTGGGATAGTGTTATATCCCTTGTGGCTCCACAGAAAACCAAACACAAACTAAAATAATCTATACAGGAAGAACAGGCATGCTGACAGAGATTGTTTGACATTAGAAAGGCACAGCTACAGCTGCCTACTCTTTGTTAAAATGTCTACAGTAAATCTGGGCTAATGCTCACACACGAAACAAAGAACTACCACAGGACACTCAAGTAGGAGAAATATATTCTGAAAGGTGTCAATTTGAGTAATTTAACTACAGCAAAGGAAAAACAAAACAGTTCTCTAAAATCTGAGCCTTTCAATTACAGAAGGCAGCTGTGAGAAAATCTAGCCTTTCTTTGAAGCAGAAAAACAGGACAATTGTATGATAAAGGCAAGAAACTGTATTCCTAAAATACATTCTTTTCTTATATATTAAAATGTCAAAAAAAGAATCAAATCTATTCTGCCTTAACTTGAACTCTCAAGAGATCAGGGTTGGACTAGAAAACCTTTGAAAGCCTTTTCCAGCCTAAGTCAGGAGTCTGTGAACCTGTGTTCAGTTTCCAGCATGGCAAAATGACCTGTGCTCATGGAAACGTGTACAACTCATTGGTTCATGGGTGTTATTTTGCTCTGGTGCCAAACAGGAGCTCCCTTATGGGGCTCACCCAGCCCAGGTAGGAGAGGAACCACCCACCATGTGAGCAAATTGTAAAATCCAAAAAGCCTCTGCAGATCATGGTTACATAGGAAAATTGGCAAGACACTCTTTCAGGACTTGTAGGACATGTAACTCAAAAGGTGTGCCAAACTATGCTGAAAATAAACTTAATGTATTCTTCTCCTCTGAGAGGAAGGAATCCAAATTTCCCTTGGGTTTACCAAATGGCTGAGAACAACTGCCAGGGCTGAAAACACAATGTGAAGAACAATATGAACACAAAATTAGTATCTGTGGTGCACCTTTCTCCAACATATCTGAGAAAGAGACCCTCAGCATTGCTGACACTGCATTCACAAACAGATTAGCTACTAGAATATGAACATGGAGAAGCACTCATTTTTTGTTTTGCAGTAATGTGTATGATCTCACAAATATCTGCAAGCCCTGTCTTTTTTTTTCTTTTGTCAGACAAATTGCTAGTAAAAGAGTCCTTATAATGAAGAATTGAGAAAAAAATATTATATTAAACCTACACTATTTTAAGAGCACCTAGATCATTGGTTTCTTCATATGGTCACAAACATATCAAAGCAGAAATAAGTGAAGAACATCTGGGGGCCAGAATTGGGAAAATTTAAGGTAAAATCAGAAAGATTAAATGGGGTTTTATGCATTTTGGTTTTTATTATAAATTTTGGAATTTGGATCTTACTCTAGTCTTTCTCAGCAAAAGCTCTGAACCAAATCAAAGCTCAGACAGAATAGGTTGTGGACTGAATACAATAAATGAACAGCAGCAAATTGTCAGGTTCTTCAGCTGCACCTTAGGCAGCAGTCTAGGTGGAATTTTAAGAATAAAATACCCTTGCTACTAATAGTGTTGTATAATTTCTTTGCATCCCCATTGGGTTGCTGGGATGTGCCCAAATATCAAAAGGATTTGAGGATCTGACATCTATGAAACTTCAAATTGATAAACCTACCAGGAAAAGGAGTAGAAGCATTATCAAGGAACACATGGACTGCTGCACAAACCAGAAAAGAAAAATCAACACATCCTCTGAAGGGGAAGTCCAGACTAACAGACTGTTGGATTTTTTGAAGGAGTGAAAAGCATATGGAAAAAAAAGATCTTGTTAATGCTAATCTTCGTGGCTCCCAGAAAAGCTCTCACTGTTGGCTCTAAAGGAAAATATACAATCATGAAATAGGAGAAAAGGCTTTTCCACAGATAAATAATTGTTCAAAAGAAAGGAAAAAGGTAAGAGTAAATGGAAAGTTTTCATAGCAAAGGGAAAGTCCACAAGGTTCTATTCTTTTGCCTTCCAGCATATTCATAAGTGACCTGGGAAAAGGCCATGGTAAAATTTGTTGATAATACCAAATTATTAAGGATGGTCATACAGATTAAGTTTGAGTGAACCAAATGAGACAGTAGCTAATAATAATAGCAGTTGAAATTCAAGACAGCTAAATACAAAGCCTTGCACAATTCTAGCTTGATATATGAAACATTCAATTCTAGGACACCTATAACTATTTGGGAATGAGAACTCAGAGAGATAGCAGTTCTTAATTGAATGCTTACCATTCTGTGGAAAAAAAAAAACCCCAAACAAATAGAAAAGAGCCCATAACTGTAAAAATCTGTAATATACACACCATTAGAAACTATGTAAAGTTCTGACCGTCTGTAGCCGGGAAAGAGTATCATGAAAGAGATAAAGATTCAGGCAGGAGCAAAAAGGGATGTGAAAGGATTTTAATCATCTAGGAGTGCTGAGTTTGAAAAATTAAAAACAATAGAAGATGCAATCAATAAAATAATGTGTGGCATTAATAGAACTCTGAAGAAAGTATTATATCTTCCCATGTAAGAACTAGGAAAGTAGGTACTATGTGCAAAATGCAAAACAAAGAATCCTCTCCCCATTTAGATGTGGGACTTACTGAAACAGTTTGATGTGAATGTTGAAAATGCAGATGCCTCCTACAGGTTAAATTCTTGACAGAAAGAAATTCTCTCGCCTTGTATGAGAAGAAATGGACTCTGACACGGGCCTTCAGCCACAAACTTTCAGGGTTTGAGAAGAAATTCTGCATATAATGTAATTACTACACCCTTCAATTCACATATAATGGCCAGTGTCAAATGTTACTCCATTGAACTGAAGTATTACACAGTATGACTATTCTTATGTCCTTATCCTAAACATTTCTCAGGCAAATGAGGAAAATGAATCCAAGAAAAAGTAGCAAATTAACCAGACTCTACAGAGCTAAAGTGAAACTTGTAAGATAAATCCAAGAACATTTTAGTGCACAAGACATACTTCCCAACTCATTTGTATTGGATGTTTAATGACATTTGTTTACTTATTTTTTCAACAGTTCTTAGCTGTCTGCAGGAAGAAGTTGAATCTGAAGATGAAGATGCTAAGGAAGGTCAGGTGAAGATCACAAAGAAAAACAGTAAAGAAGATTTCCAGAACAAAGAACAGCTAACTTATTCTGAGTTTAAAAGACCATGTGAAATGTAAAAAGAATAGCAGAATGACACAAATGCACAACTGAGATTTATAAATAGAAAGGATGAAGGAATTGTTAAAACCCCCTTTTTTATCATTTTTCAGAATTGTGAATCTGACACTACTTACACAAGAAAGGACAGACTAAACCTCTTCTTGCTTTTACCCTTCTCTTGAAAGCTTCAAAAAGATGCCTACAAAATTATTTAGGTGAATTGTTACAAGAGCTTTCAGAGAAATCAAATTAAAACTTCAAATTTTAATGTATCCACACTTCCAACATTTGAGAACAAGAAACAAGTAAATCTGGCTTAGCAAAGCCAGGCTTTATTCTTCCTTCCAGCTATAATGTTCTTTTTGTCAAACACTTTTCAAAAATAGATTTCTGCAAGATTCTCTGCATAATCACATCGCTGAAAATCCTGCTGGGCAGTTGTATAAGATAGTCACTTAAACTATTCTGCAAAGGCACTGTGGGCTCGGTATATGTGGTATTTTCTAGAGTAAATTCCTATAAAAGTAATTTTTGCAGTCATTAGAGGTTTAATTGATGACAACAAAAAACATTTAGTTTCTCTTAAGTGAATAGTTATTGCATATGTCATTGTAAAGACTAAAATCCTGTATGTTTCATTAAAGCTGAAAAGGTAGAATCAGAATAGACACACTGTAAGAAATGTAAGGCTTTAAATACAACTTTTTGTTTTATTTTTCAAAATACATAATCCTTGAAGCAGGGAAAATAAAAGGGAGAAACTTTTTAATTGTTACCTTGGCAAGCTCCCTCTACAGAATCAAAAAGAGATAAACCTACAAGAAAGAAAGAAAATGGAAGACAATTGTCATAGCAACCAGTTAAGGACATATTTAACACAGGAAACAATCTGATTAATCTCTTTTTTTAAGAACCACAGGACATACAGAACCACCCAATTAAGTAGTATGACATTTTTTTAAAAGATAGCATACTAAATTTCACTTTAAAATTTGTAGTTTTGTTGCAGAGCTTTTGATTTATTCACTGCATGTACAGCCCATAGGGCCATAAACAAAAATAAAAATAGCCAGGTCTTCTGTTTGTTTAAATTCCCTAGATCATAATTAAGCCCAAATATTTTTGTCAGATGACAAAGAAAAGGTGATAATACTTTTTAAATTAAGGAGTAGATAATTTTGCTCTGAAAATAAGGGTATTAGAACATTAAACTAGTTCAAGTGAAGAGACTAAAAATATATCTCAAATTATCCTTCCCCATTTTGTTTCATGCCAACCTACTATGCTACAGAACTCCTGATAGCTTGGAGTAACACCTTCAATTCATAAAGCCACGCTTCTGTTTTAATCTTGACACCAGCCATTCCCTTAGTTCCAGTCTCAGTTTTACCACATGCATCAATCAAACACTGCTTCGTTTTGAGGTTTAAGATAAAACCCAGACCCTTATTTACTTTCCCTTTGGGTATAGTCGTGCTACAAGTAGCACTTTATGGGCTGTGCTCCTGAAGGAGGGACTTGCAGCCACTACACATTGAAAGACTCATTAGCAGGTCTGGCTGGAGAACATTGCTGCTCATTAGTGAAGCTTTATTGCAAACAGAAGAGCAGGAGACAGCAAACATACAAAAAACTTTTCCATCCTTCTTAAAGAAAGCAGAAGTATTTAGTCTAGAAGAAGCCTGATCTTCTAAGATACAGCTAAAAATCTTGCAAAAAGGGAACACCTTCTTCTGCTAGTGAATAGTTTTGATATTTTTCCTAACTTTTCAGCTCAGGAGAATTTCCTCCAATAATAGATTGTTTGCTACTCCTCAAGTTTTCAAAAACAAACTGCGTTTCCTACAAATCCTTTCCACTGTGTAGCTATTAGTACTGAAAAAGTCAAGTAAAAATACTGCATGAGCTAAATAAAAAGGGTGTTTGTTACATAATTGAAGGTTGCAATTACTTTCTAGTAAGTTAAATGCTTCTATTTCATATCCTTCAGGAAAAAATGCCTATTATTGCAACTATTAAACCCTGCATATTTCTGAAGCTTAAATTTTTACCCTTAGGACTTTCTTCTTCAGCTGCAAGAAATCAAAAATGCATAAACTTATTCCAGTGGAAAGGATGGGTTATAAATTTGATCTCACTCATTCATTTGCTTTAAAATGCTTTAACAGATCCTAAATTTTAAAGCTCATTCTCAAATTCAACCCTAGGGCAGAGCCAGAGTTTATTGAAGCAGGAGGTTGCATTCACACATCTTCCCTCTCCTGTACAAACCTCTGATTTCTTCTTTCTCTTTCCCCACTCCTTCTATACTTGTATTCATCTTCCACATCTTTGTTCTTGACTGGTCCTCAAAGGGAAATGAGTTACATTTTTGGAACTACCTGAGGCTCAGTTTTGAACTGAACCTTACAAATAACACAAAATGTGCCAGTAAACTACTAGTGATAGCACCAGCTGAAACATGCATTATAAAATAGAAAAAGCTTTGCCTTCCACTCTTTCCTGACATACTCCCTTATAATTTCTGCAAGTGGGCAATGTGCTGGCCAAAAAGGAGCAGGGCAGGTGTGGGAGGCTGGGAGAATCCATGGAAAAGTATGCATGAGTACATGTCTTGGTAGTAGAATGGCCATCTCAGTGGCAAAGAGAGTCCTTGAGAAACCACTGTGAATTTCACCAAAAATCCTAGTAACCTCCCTTCCCATGAACACACAGAGAAAAGGGAACAGGCTTTGGGCCCAGAGTTTGTCCATCACATGGTGTGAATGCAAAGCTCTACAAAGATTTATGGCTCACACTCTCAACTGTTGGGTGCCTAAGACTCCTCCTGGTATTTTATATTCCTGACCAGCATAGTTTTTACTTAATGTGTTTAGCCTTTCATCTTGGAATAACTAATTCGTAAGTCAAATGCTCACTTATTCCATTTCAGTTTCATCATTTGTTGTTTCATGTCTTCAGAGGATTTTGTTAAATCTCATGATAAAAAGTTCATGCTATTTTCCTTTTGATACTTGACTGCATTTAATGAAGTTGCAACAAAGAATGTGTTGAAAGAACACACATCTTCAGCTATTGTTGCTTTGTGTTTTCCTTACCTTTCATGTAGGATAAAATGCTATTATTTATTTTCTGTATAAACACATTGATTTATGATGGATTTATGTTGTGCTTAAAGAAAATCAGGAATAGCTGAAAATACTAGGGGGATAAAATGTTAAGCTTAGAAGAAAAGAATTAAATTGTGCAAGTGCCAAAATTGCAAATTGTTACTGGAAAAAAAACAAAAACAAAAACAAAAAAGGTTTAAAAAACAAAAGCAATAATATTTTTTTGCTTATTTCCCATAGTGGGAACTGTGTATTATATATCAACACATACAGTTTAGATGAATCTCCAACCTGGAAACCCACAGGAAATTGAACTTATTTTACAAAACCCTCAAAAGTTGGCGGTTTTCTTTTTCATTTTATTTTTTTAAACTACAATACAGTATAATTATTCCCCTTATCTGTAGTTAGCCTCAAAATTATTGTAAACAAAAGCATCAGCAGACATCTGCAATCAGCTCCAGAAGAATCCACATGAATTTATCTCCTGAAACTCTAAACAGAGGTTAATGAATGAACAGTCCTTGAACCCACATTGTATCTTGAGCGTATTTGCAAATGAGGGAGATCTGCAAAAGAACAGAAGGAAACAACTTCCAAAGGGACTCAGATAATTCCTCTGCCAAACTAACAATCCTCATGACCAAAAGTTACACAAAGTCCAGCTGTAACAAACGTGGCCACTTTAAAATGGTCACTAATGACAAACTTCTTCCCACAGAGATTTTTGTGGAGCCTTGGAACACTTCAGGTCCATGATTTCAGCAATAAATTGGTTATACATTTGTGCATTATCACAGCAATGATCATTTGTAAGAACAAATCAAGGACATAAGCCACCATTCACTGGCAAAAACATTTTTTGGCAGAGCATGACTAGCGAGATGACCAATGCAGATTTTTGCCTTTGTAGCTAAGGACTAAGTTCCATGTATATGTCCTTTCCTTCAGTGCTGTTATCTCAAATTCATACTTTATTTTTAAATGGTTAGCCATTTATACTTTCAGAAATAACAGAAATACAAAGATTACAAATTACAAAATATACAAATAACAAAGAGTAAAAGAATCAATAAAAGGTGTATAATTTATCCCTCTGAGATTTCTATGTATTCCAGTTAGATCTTGTTAATATTTTTTTACTGATAACATTATAATCCATTAATTTTGCTTTCTGTACTCATTCTTTTTTCTCTAAACCAGATTTTTTTTCTGCAAACTAACCTAATAATCACCAAAGCAGTGAAATTACAGTGTTCTACAGCTGGGAGAAATAACATTTGAAACAAAACAGACAATGGAAACTTACTATGTCACTATCTATATGAGATAAGTAAGATTACATTATGGTTTCAAATAAACAGTAAAAAAACCATATTACCTAAAAGAACAAAATTACCAAGAAACTTGATTAAATCCTTATAAAATGATACATGAAAAATTTCTGAAAAGTGAACCAAAATGCAGCATAAGGAGGCAATCATAGTATCTGCTTTAAAACCACACTGCTGTTACAACCCCTCAAAAAACCTAATAGAGACACAACCTATTTAACCTGTTGTGGACACAGTCCCTACAGAAATATGTTTTTACTGATGAGTCTATATAGGCAAGAATGCATCAAATGACAACACTGATAAAATACTGGTTACAACCCTGATAAAATACTGGTTACCTTTAACATAGAAAAAGTGAATTACTACCCAAAATATAGCACCAAAAGAGTTTCAAAGCCTACCCATTTTTCTGTGTCATATAACCATGCTTAGAGCAGGGCTTACTAATGGAGGTGAAGAGAGCAAAAAATTCAGTATATTAGCATGAACAAGTGGTACATGTTACAATAGAGAATGAAATTATTTTTGGAATGTCAGCAGGAACAGAGCATTACCACAGTGGCTCCATGGACTGAATTAATAAAGGCTGATTTCTTACTGCCCCTTGTAGTACAAGGATGGGGAGACAACAAAGAAACTTGGGAGGTAACAGAATTAAAACAGTGAAAAGGGAAATGGTGCTTATACAATGTGGGCAAGGGTTGCAGCATCTTTTTCCGGGGTGCTACAGGTGCTTAAGGTTTTGGCTGAATTAAAAGGAAAACTGAATAAATTATTAAAAGACATAGTGGTTGAGGAGTATTAAATATAGAAAGAAAATTTCACTGGTTTTGAAAGTCTCAACCACATACTGGAAAAATACCTTGCCGAAGTATCATTAAATGAAACCTCTGGAGATTTTCTACCTGGGGACCAAATCAACCAGTTTCAAGAGGAGTGTAGAAGACATAGCTCCAAATCCAATATGACTTTAAATATTCTTGTTTTTAGAATAATACTGTAAGCAAGTCTCATTTCATAAGCATATTTTGAAGTTTTAAAACAGAGAAGCGCACTGTCCCTTATTTCTTTGCAGCACAAATGAACGTGAAGTCACGTTTTCTGAGTTAAATCAAAACAAAAAGAACAAGAGCAACTTGTTTTGTTTGGAGGCTTTGGTTTCTTGGAAGCACTGCAGAGCTGAGACTAAGTCAGACAGCACAATTCATGGTTCATTATGTCTCCTCCGTGCCACTGTGACAGCTCAGTCATATGTCTTTAAATCTGCAAGGAAGAAAAAAAGTAGTTTTGTGTGTAGTAAAATTTAAGAAGCTCACCTTCCTGTGTATTCTTGTTTTATTTCTGAATCTTCCCAATCTGTCAGTTTTTTCTTTTCAGTGGGGCATTCACACTTCCAGTATAGAATCTGGTGTCTGATAAGAGCTGGTGAGCTGGTGTGACAGTCTTTATCAGAACATATGGGTTCAAAAATTTGTTTTGGAAAGATGCTCCAGAATTTAAGGTGAAGGATGCAAAGAGGTTGATACAGGAAAAATTCTGAAATTCAGTCTATATGTCTATGGTGCTTTTTGTGGATTTTTGTTTGTTTGTTGGTTGGTTTGGTTGGGGGTTTTATCCATGATAGCTGGTAGAAGATTCTGGGTCTAATTTCCCAGGACTAGAAGCATGGTGTCATCTCCAAAACCAAAAAGCTATGGTAAAGTTGTGCATAGGTCATTGAACAGGAAAAATCTGTGGGAAACAATGTCAAAGGCTTTACTAAGGTGCAGGTAGACAATATCCACAGCCTTTCCATCATCCACTAAGTGGATCACCCTGTTGTAGAAGGAAATCAGAGGAGAGAAGATTTTACAAAGTTATATTTTTAGTATATTCATATTTACAGACATATGAACATTGTAGAATGAAGTCACATGAGCCTTGCTTACCTACAGTAGGATTATATTTACATACATGTCTTTAAATCAGGAGCTCCAGGACAAAGGTCTGTTTATGGATTAAGCCTGTTTTTATTAGGCTGTATGTTCTATTACTGGTACGTAATCTCCTGTCCCAGACTAATAAACTAATCAATAGAAGCAGAAAAGTAAAGAATAAAATCTGTGTGTGTGAGAGTTTGAAAATCATTCTGTATTTAGGCATGTTGGGAGTACTGGGCACTGATTTGATTTCACAACACAAGACAGGCTGACAGCAGAGAACTCATTTATCCTTAACACTGAGCACAAAGTAAATATTCAGCCTTGTTGTTTGAATGTTCTGTCTGGACACACTGCTCACATACTACATCTGACCATAATGCTTTGACCAAGCTCAGCTACAGCTACCAACAAACCTTTGTGATTTAAATTCCTCAGTCATTTTTCTCTTTGTATCTTCCCCCAGCCCCCTTGGCATGGTTATGGTGGGGTGTGCAGCCCCCTGAACTGAGGGGGATGAGGCTGGAGATGGGATCACCTCTCCCAGCCTCAATCCTGTGTGGTGGCAGTGCTGCAGAGCAGTTTGTTCACACCCAGCTGGGGACACAGAGCAATGCCACCGTGAGCAGGTTTGGTTTGCAGAAGATTTAACAAGTTTTGTGGAAGGGCCAGAACACCCTGGCCTGGTTCGAATGCAAGAGACCCCCTAAACCCTCTGGTGGCCTCTGACACTTTCATGTTGGCACAGCTCTAGGTGGGATTCTCTGTAGCAACCCCAGCTGGGCCTGGGATCTGCTGCCCCAGCAGGACTGTAAGCTCCCTCCTCCCTCCCTCCCTCCCTCCCA